>JAXIVD010003318.1:20000-37500 GCA_036785275.1 Cancer borealis
TTAACATAAACGACTATGTAATTACCGATCTCACAAGCTCCACCCGTAACAATGGCTTCAAGATCATTGGTAAGCGTTTTAGATCGAATGAAGCGAAGCATCGTAAATGTTTGGAATTCTCTCCCAGCACAAATAGTTAACAGTATTACAATTGAATCATTTAAGAAAATACTCGATAAGCACTTAATATCCGTTCACCAAGTCGAATACTTCATTACTGCGTAAAACTTATTATTTTTTTCCTAGCATAGATTACTCCTTGTTTTTATTTCTTTCCTATACAAATTCAATGTTAGTTTTTCCATGCTACATGGTATCACTTCCTTTTCCGGCCAGCTGCCGCTGGAGGGAGGGGTGGATGGGGAGGAGCCTTCCACTTTGCTATCCTTTTATCTCTATCAAGTAGATATTATTGTAGTAGTAGTGTAGCTAACTTCCATTGTACTCCTTTGTACACACACACACACACACACACACACACACACACACACACACACACACACACACACACACACACACACACACACGGTGGTCTAGTGGTTAGGATGCTCGCCTCACAAGCGAGAGGTCGCGGGCTCGATTCCCGCGCTGGGCAGGAGACATATCGACCAAGTCTCTTATAAGTGTGTGGTCCCTGTTCACCAAACAGTAATGAGGTACCTGATCTCAGACGGGGTTTGTGACCCGCTTTCAGGGGGGAGAAAACAAATCTCCCATAAATAAAATATATACGGCAGTGTCCCTTATCACTGTTCGGGCCGCTGTTAAACAGGGGTAGTCGGCACCTTACGGTAGCCAAAGGGTGGCTTGTCACCCAGAGTAGCATAGAAAATGGGTGGGGGGGAAATTCATGGGCTACTTGTGTAAATTTGTCTTTGTGTAAATTTGTCTGTAGATTTTCAACCTAACTGGCTGCCACTATAAAGTAAATAAAATTAAAGCGTTAATTATTATTATTACACACACACACACACACACACACACACACACACACACACACACACACACACACACACACACACACACACACACACACACTCGCACACACACATACACAGATCAAGGCTGAATAATATTCCCTTTATCTCCGTAATCCTTCCATCTTCCTGATTTTTTCTCAGAAAGACAGGAAGAAGAGGGGAGAGACAATCATAGTAGGAAAAAAAAGATAAGACATATAAATAAAGTGAAGGAAAAAGAGAGGAAAGGAACACAATTAAGAGGAAAATAGATTCATAGCCAATTAGCGAACATGGTTGGTTTGATTTCTTTTCCAATCATCCAAAATGGGTGAAATAGTATGGCAGAGAGAGAGAGAGAGAGAGAGAGAGAGAGAGAGAGAGAGAGAGAGAGAGAGAGAGAGAGAGAGAGAGAGAGAGAGAGAGAGAGAGAGAGAGAGAGAGAGAGAGAGAGAGAGAGAGAGAGACAGAAAAAGGGAGAGAGACAGAAAAAGGGAGAGATAAATATATTCCAGAATTCATATGTGAAGTTTTAACATGCATTTCTTTTCCATCCAAGAGAAACATATTCACAAAAGACCTGCCAGTATTTTGAAAAGGTCTGGTGTGTGTATTAAGAAGTATCTTATAATTTGGTCCAAACCTACGACTCTTACACTTATCCCCACATCTACTCTATTTCATCGAACGGTTCGCTCCCAATGGTTGATCCCCTCACCTTTCCCTTCTCATCTTAAGGCCTGTCTACACTAGGGCTGAGCAGTCGGAGAATCACGAGACTGGTCAGTTTCGACTCCCATATATGGTAAAGTAGGCGGGATTAGACGGTGGGCGAAGCAGTCTTGAGCGAGAGGTATTTGATGGGGTGAGTGCTGGACTGAACGCGGGCCAGGAGAGATGCTCTCGCGGAGATGGGTGTCTTCCTTACGTATATAAGATTCAATCTTGGTGAGCAATTTATAGAATAAAATAACAGGCATTCTGGTGTAGTTCTCAAAGCCATCAGGGCATTCCTTTTCATGTTCGGAGAAAATTGTGAGAAACTTCCTCTTTCACTCCGCCTGAGAAGGCGCGGGCTTTTGACAACGACTGTCCCGACTGTCCAGTCCTATGGCCGATTTCACAGTCGTCTGGTAACGCGCTTAACAACAAGCCTTTCCAATCTGGTAAGAGGCATTACCAATACCTCGATCCGATTTCACAGTCGTTGTTTTGGTGGTATCGGCAATCCCCAACCTGGTGTCGATCAAAAACTCTGATTCGGTAATGTTGGTATGCCGGAGCAGCGGGAAATGTAAACATTGCATCAGCTGAGTGGAAGACACTCAAAACAGGCGACAAAATAAAAATGAGCACTCCACGAGAGAAGGCAACACCACTCACTTACGAGAACAAGATTACTCTTGTGGGCCTCATTAGAGAAAATGAGGCAGTGCTGTGGTTACTATGTGTGGCAAAGTTGTTGAATATATTGATGCAACAAAACACTAAACACACACACACATAGTTTTTTTTTCAAGGGCAATGAAATATTTTTATTTTGTTTGTAACAAAGGAAGCATTACATGTACTATTAAGTTTTATTTCATTTATTGATTTATTTAGTTGTACTTGTTATTTCAACACTATGAAGGCATTGAATTTAATATTTATTTGTTAAGACAAAGATGTATTTATTTTTTAAATGGAAATATTTATTTTATTAGTAAAAGAGAAAGAATATATATATATATATATATATATATATATATATATATATATATATATATATATATATATATATATATATATATATATATATATATTTCTATAATGAAACTGCACACTCAAGTAAAGTTAGGAAAGTAAAGAAACAAATAAATTATATGAAATGAATATGTTTTGACTTAACCATATTTCAAATATATAATATATATATATATATATATATATATATATATATATATATATATATATATATATATATATATATATATATATATATATATATATATATATATATATATATATATATTTGAAATATGGTTAAGTCAAAACATATTTATTTCATATAATTTATTTGTTTCTTTACTTTCCTAACTTTACTTGAGTGTGCAGTTTCATTATGGAAATATATATATATATATATATATATATATATATATATATATATATATATATATATATATATATATATATTATATCTGAGTAGTGCTAAAGTCTCAAAATTATAAACATATGGGGAGGTAAATCCAGAGATCAATTTCCACGGATCCTCCATATTCATCGTCAACTCTCGAGTGCTTTCAAATGTACCTAACTTTGATTGCGACTTTGGTCTAGTGGAGCATCAAGGGATAGCATGGGACAAGGCAGCTTTATATATAGCTTTATATACAACATAAAAAAAAATATTATGGTGTACAGAAAGACAAAATTAGAACCAAGTTTCCACCACAGCATTTCTCACTTGTGTGTCACAACCTGCATTGACAACTTCATCATTACCTTCATCATTATCATCATCATCACCAGCTTGCCTAACCTAACCCAACCAAACACACACTTCTAGCCTAACTTAACCTATTCTCGTCTACTTTATAGGTAAAGGTCTTTGATAAGAAATGGAACTAAAAAGACCAATAATAATACTGGGAAAAGCTATGAAAAGTTTATTCCCATTTTACTAGTTTGAATGTTGTTCACAGCCTTCACTGGTTTCCTGATATAACTGGCACATTAATAAATCAACCCAACTACTATTTTTCTCAGTATTTCGGTAAATAGCATTCTCCAGACATTCTTACCTATATCATCGTGTAGATCTTTTATCTCTCTGAGTATTTAGATTGTTGAACTAGGTAAGCAAATTAAGAAACAACCGTAATATTAGAATTTTAATGATCAGGAGGTCCAGCGGGCGAAGCCCTCAGGACGTAAGGTTAGGTCATGTTTGATGATTTATTTTTAGTTTGATCATTTTGCCGAAAAACAGTTATCATGTTAATTTAAAACACATTGAAATATAGCATAATAATAAAGTTTTATCTTGTAAATAAGAGGACACTGTTTATAAATAAGAGATACTGTTTTCCGAAAACATATTTTTCTTTTCCTCATCGCCTTACACATACACTGTTCAACTCCTACCATTAATTTGGTAACAAATTCCATATGCCCTAAGCATACATAGCAGGAATATCACGGCAAGGAGGTATAACAGATGTAAGTACGTCTGGTTGACAATTTTAACGCTTATCAGCTGGTGAGATGATGACATGATTTCTTCTAAACATTTTTCATATTATCATTATACCCATCCAACATGTTGCTGTATTGTTAAATAATTTTTCACATATATTTTAGGAAATAATATAGCTATACAGGGATAATAATTTGTTTTATATGCTAAAAATTGCTTTGTTAAGCTCCGTTGGGGAGGTCCCCCAACTCACAAGCCTGCGTTACCAAAGGTTTCATCAAAACAAAACCGCGAAAGACGACTGTGAAATCGGATTTGTTGTTGGTGATGGAGATCGCTGCTCATTGGTAACGGGCGTAACAAAACGAAGCGACTGTAAAATCGGCCGTAGCTTTAGAGCCAACCGCCTCCTCTCAAACTGAATGCTCTCCTTTCCTCTCACTCCCCCTCCTCCCATCCCGTCCCTGCTCTCCTATCCCACCCATTATGAGTTTTGGCACTGAGTTATCACTTCCAAAGCTGTAGGAAATAAGGAAATTTTTTTGGGTGCGTTTCAGTGTCTCTAGGGAAAGATTGGATTTGGTCTAGCTCTTAATTTCTCTTTCTTTTCTCTCTCTCTCTCTCTCTCTCTCTCTCTCTCTCTCTCTCTCTCTCTCTCTCTCTCTCTCTCTCTCTCTCTCTCTCTCTCTCTCTCTCTCGCTCTCTCCTACTCGCTGTCATACTATTTCACCCATTTTGGGTGATTGGAAAAGAAATCAAACCAACCATGTTCGCTAATTGGCTGTGAATCAATTTTCCTCTTAATTTTGTTCCTTTCCTCTCCTTTTCCTTCAATTTATTTAAAGGGACTTTATTGGATTTATGGAGATTGGATTTGGTCTAGCTCTTAATTTCTCTTTCTTTTCCTTTCTCTCTCTCTCTCTCTCTCTCTCTCTCTCTCTCTCTCTCTCTCTCTCTCTCTCTCTCTCTCTCTCTCTCTCTCTCTCTCTCTCTCTCTCTCTCTCTCTCTCTCTCTCTCATCCGTTCCATCAACCTCATCCAATTTCCCACATCCACATTTACCCGCCTCCACACGCACAATCCATCACCATCCTAGGAAAGGTGAGATAACTTAATCTGTATCTGTAATTACCTGGATCAACTAACCGATCCTTGTTTTGGGGAAGCCTGTGTTTGTGTGTGTATGCGTGTGTGTGTGTGTGTGTGTGTGTGTGTGTGTGTTTGTGTGTGTGTGTGTGTGTGTGTGTGTGTGTGTGTGTGTGTGTGTGTGTGTGTGTGTGTGTGTGTGTGTGTGTGTATGTGTGTGTGTGTGTGTGTGTGTGTGTGTGTGTGTGTGTGTGTGTGTGTGTGTGTGTGTGTGTGTGTGTGTGTAAGTAAGTAAGTAAGTAAGTAGGTAAGTAAGTAAACGTTTATTGCTAATAACAGTACATAATGATATTATATATACAAAAATAAATAGCTACGGTTCATCGAGCCAAAGTTCCATGACGGACTTTGTTAATTATATTGTTAGTGGTTGTGGAAACTTTATTCTAAGTTTATGTTGTGCCTCATTAATGATGCATGAATCCAAACTTAGGTTTTATACATTAGATAAAGTGCATAATAATAGGGAAACAAAAATAATGATAACATTAATAATAATAATAATAATAATAATAATAATAATAATAATAATAATAATAATAATAATAATAATAATAATAAAATAATAATAATAATAATAATAATAATAATAATAATAAAAATATGAAATATTTTCAATAATAATGAAAATATTAGCAAATTAAATGATAATACATAACAATAATGATGACATACATAACATTATATATATCAACAACAAAACTACCACTACTAATGATAATAATGACAACAACAATAATAATGATAAAGGTAATAATGATGATGATAATGATAATAATAATAATAATAATAGTAATAATAATAATAATAATAATAATAGTAATGATAATGTGATAATTCCAACAACAACAACAGCAACGAAAGCAACAGCAATAGCATCAACATGGGGAGGCGGTGGTGCAGTTGTCAGCGTTCGGGCTTGGGAGCCTAGGATTCTGGGTTCGATTCTCCGATATCCGCTGACCACTTTTCAATATTTGATATCACCGCCCAGTGGCTAAAGACTACCCAAATTGCTGCCATATTGTCCTCAGGCGGAACTTACAACGTTAATATGCATCTGACGTTGTAGCAGTGATAAGCCTCACACGTTCTCAACATATTCAAGAGAGAACTTAAACGTTCCAGACGTCAAAATAGACATTCTAAAATCTACGCCAAATAACAGGCGAGGCAAGTCCATCTGTCCTGTCCTACTGGCGCCAACGGTTCATGATATAGAAACAGGTACATCACAAATTTTGTTACTAAGTATTTTTTTGATTTCCTACTTGTATCTAAATATATTGGCTTTTTTAAGGAGAATTTTCTTATCACGAGACAAACTATTAAACAATTTCAGACCAAAACTTATTACACTTTTTAAATAATGTTGTTCTAAGTATTGGACATATTAGGTTAATAGTATTACTCCTTGTGTGGGTAACATTTTCAAGTAATCTAAATATTGTATTGTGTCCTTGGCATTTGAATGATAATGCAACATATTTGTGTAAAAATGAAAATTTTTGGATTTTTGCCTCAGAGAATACTTGGGCTATTAAATAAATTTTTTTTTAAAGAAAAGTATGCGCCTGAAAATTTTGTTTTGTGCTATTGTTGCATGTCCATATAGAGACACAATATATAAGATGTGGATAACATTGAGTATAGTATATGCTGTTCATTGCCTCTTTACTTAGGTTATGAAGGACTCTGTATAGAATGCCAGTAATCTTAGAAAGTTTTAAGGAGGTATTGTCAAAGTGGTATTTCCAGCTAAAGTTTTCACAAATCGTGACACCAAGAAATTTTGTATGACTGACTTGTTTTATGGTTTCAATGATATTGGAGAGATGGAATTATTCACAGATCTGTTTTGGAATATAATATAATTTGTTTTTAAAATATTAAGTTTTAATTTATTTTATTGAATCCATAGCTTAACATTGTTTATCTCTGATATTAAATTTGTATATAGTGAATCGAAGTTTTTGTCCTTTAGTAAGAGGGTTGTATCATCAGCATATACCAATCAATAAAATTTTGTGCTAGCATTTACAATGTCATTAATATATATATAAGAAAAAATATCGGACCTAAAACAGAACCTTGTGGTACACCTTTATTATGGATTTAAACGAGCAGTAATTCTTACTACAAAATACACTGTTTTCTCCAACTGATATAGCTACGAAATAATTTCAATGGCACACCTCTTATTCCTAAAATTTCTAGTTTGTGAAGTAAAATGTGATCTAAAGTATCGAAAGCTTTCGACAAATTCATAAATATTCCTATAACATAATTTTTCCTCCAAACATGTGTACACGTTAATCAGACGGGAAAATAATTATTTCAAAAATTTTATTAAATGCGAAAAGTATGGAACTCGGGCGATAATTATTCAAGTCACCTGACTATGAGTATTGCTGAAGTTCTGGTGACTCGAGTTGGTTAAGCCATTAAAGGAAAAAATGAGAAAGAATACATTAAATTAATAGATTCAGAGATATTTTTGTCCTTATTTTTCAATAAATTTAAATTGAGGTCCCCAAAAATATATATGCCTTGATAACTATAATTATTTACTAAGGAGAGATTATCAGTAAAAAAACTCAGAAAATTATTAATATGTCCACTTGGGGGTCAATAAATGCATAAGAATAAATACTTTCTGGCAATAATTGCAGCTTCAATGCGTATGGTTTCGATATAAGAGTCTGAGATTGTTATTTCATTTTGCACAGATGAGACATAATTGTTCGATACATATATAACACCACCACCACCATGAATGTTTCGGGAGTTTGTATATATGTAGTATCCAGGAAGTTTATATAGTGATGAGAGGTGAGAAACTAGCCTGGTTTCTGTGAAGCCAAGAACATTTATATTGATTGATAAATTATGCATAATTGTGTCTTTAAAATACTGAAGATTCTTTGAAATGGATCGATGTTCATATTATATATTGTTAAAGTGCTATTACTAAGTAGAGAAAGGTCGTCAAGAAAAACGTAATTTGTTTCCGGAACACTAATGGATCTCTTGGATATGTGAAGTTCATTTATGTCTAAGTCATTATTATATTTACTATCTTCAGTAACGAATGGATCATATTCAGAGTTTAAAAAAATATTTTCAATACTAGAAAATGCAGGAGTGAAAAGAATAGAGTACAATAAATCATCACTTAGCGATGCAAAACGGAGTTAATCCAGAATAGCAGATGGATCAAAAGACTCCTATGGCTGAAATGAATTGTTAGAAGTAAGTAGAGTAATCAAATCATCATTGTTTATATATGCGAAAGGTAGTTCAGAATATAATGTTAATGGCATAGTAGTAAAGTAATTTGTTGAAATTGTTAAAAACTATAGTTAATCCTTACTTCCTCCTACGTTCTCGGAGACCTATTTTAGGTCTTACTGGAGGTGATGTGCCAGCCACCGTAAGTGGCCACATCTTCGGTTATCTCGCCACCAGTTGAGCTGCCATCACTGAAGCCACCAGCATCAACACCCATCGTATCACCTGCACCAGCAGATGCCCCACTGACAGGTCCCACAGTACAAGGCGGCACGTGTCCAACGTCACGGGAACCAGCAGGAGCCCCATCCACAGCCCTATCTGCAGCACCAGTTCCCACTAACGACGCGTCACCAGTAGTACTGAGAGTCGAACCATCATAAGTCCCGAAGCCGCCAGAGGTCGAATTTCTAGTAGAACCAGAATACGTCACTGAATGGCTCATTCTCTCTTTAATGATCAGCTTGGTATGCTTGAAGAAGGCAATTTTCCCCTCCTATCTGACCTGGTGTAGTTATGGAGTTGTCTGCGTTTAATTTCTTGGGATGCGGCGCAGAGGTTTTCATCGATAAAAATCCCGGTGCCCTTTAGTTTTCTGGAATTTCGTAGTATAGCCTTGCGGTCATTGAACTTCTCGAATCTCATGACGATTAAATGAGGGCGAGAGGGAACTACTGGTCCCACCCGGTGAGCTCGTTCGAGATTAAGTGCAGGCAATTGTAACTTGTCCTGTAGAAGGGTGCTCACTAATGAAGCGATCTGGGAAGAACTATACAATCACTACTCCACGCCGATCAGTAAAAAAATTGTAGCATAGCAAAGTTTACACACCGTAATTACCATTTGTGAATATTTCAGGCGGGGATTACCATTATTTACTTTGCAAAACGTCTTTGAAGTTAAGTTAGGTTATGTTATGTTAGGTTGGTTAGGTTACGTTAAGTTATGGTTAGGCTAAGGTTGTTAGGTTAGGTTACGTTTATGTTATGGTTAGGTTAAGCTAGATTAGGCTCGATTCAGTTAGGTTCGGTTATATAATTATTTTTTATTTTATTACCCAAAAGTTAGGGTTCTCAAACTTAGATTTTTGTTTCTGGATTTGGATAATAAAATGTAAAAATCTTACATAATCGATACTAGCTGAACCGAACCTAACCTAACTTAACCTAACCATAACATAACCGTAGCCTAACCTAACAACCTTAACCTAACCATAAATTAACATAACCTAACCAACCTAACATAACATGACTTAACATAACTTCAAAGACGTTTTGCCAGGTAAAAAATGGTGACTTCCGCCTGAAACCTCCACAAATGTGTTGAGTACACTATGTAAAGTATGTAGGGAAGGAGAGAAAAAAGAAAGAGGTGGAGTAGTGATTGTAAAGAAATACCGCAGTCTGTTCCCAGGTTTTACCTGCACACTGTCCTTTTACACCGCTGATACGGAGGTTGCTACGCCTGCTGTAGTCTTCTTGATAGTGATATCTTGTTTCTTCTTCTTGGGTTCGTTGCTTCAGTTCTTCAATCTTAGTTTTGTATTCATTCTCAGTCTTTGGTAGTAGTTTCAGATCTCCATTATGGTCATGGACTTGTGCCTGGGTAAATTCCAGACTCTTAGTTAAGTTCCTCACCGACGCTTCCAGTGTAGCAATCCTAGACTCAAACTGGCTCACAATAACATCCATGGAGCTTCGGAACGTCTGAGCTTGGGATTCAAATATCACTTTCAGAGCGTTAGGATCAATGGTAGTTTCTTCTCTCAAATTTACTGCTTAACACAGTCTTGTAATCCAAAGAATGCTTCATGTAAGTAGTATGTGCGTTATGTTGATAAAAGCTTAGTAACCGCTAAATGTGTGGTTATAAGGGTTCGGCCACACGATGTCCAAAACATTGCACAAAACATGACTGGTAGCATGTCTGGAACATGCTACGTACATGTGTGTGAACAAGCTACAAACATGATGGTAAACATGCTGTCCAGTTTTAGCTTAAAAAAATTATGCAAACACAGCTACCAACATGTTCAAAACATTTTGACAGTCCACACGAGAGCAAAGCTGGCAGTTACTGTCGAAATTGTCTTGTTAGTGTGTCTATTTTTTTCATCACCTCTAGTCTGTCCACATTCAATTCGGCATCAATTGCCTTCCTTGTATCACACTTTTTGTTTCTGTCGTTATAATTTGGGTTGGTAGGATCCCATAGTATTGGGTTAGCACGATACACTTCAATTAACAAGAACACGATGGGAATGTTGACACGAGTGGTTGTCAGCACACTTGTTCCCGGCCACACAGCAGTGTCTCCAAACATGTTCGGGGGGTTGAACGTCCAAACGAGACACGTCGAACATGAATCAGAACATGGCTAAAGCAATGTTTAGAACATGTCTCAAAACATGTTTCCGTGCCGTGTGGCCGAGCCCTAAGTCAGGCTAGGAAACAGGAGCACAGGAGCACACGTCCACCCACCAACAAAGTGTGTGCGTGTGTGTGTGTGTGTGTATGTGTGTATCTGTGTGTGCGTATGTGTGTGTGTGTTTGTGTGTGTGTGTGTGTGTGTGTGTGTGTGTGTGTGTGTGTGTGTGTGTGTGTGTGTGTGTGTGTGTGTGTGTGTGTGTGTGTGTGTGCGCGTGTGTGTGTGTGTGTGTATGTGTGTGTGTATGTGTGTGTGTGCGTATGTGTGTATTCACTGTATTCACTGTACAGTCTGCTGCTGATCTCTCTCGAAACAGCCGGCCGTCCCCCTATGGAAAGAGCTCAGAGCTCATAGTGACCAATCTTTGGGTTGGACCGAGACCACTCGGTCCACTCGGTGTGTGTGTGTGTGTGTGTGTGTGTGTGTGTGTGTGTGTGTGTGTGTGTGTGTGTGTGTGTGTGTATATTTCTACTGACAGGGAGTGATTACTGTCCCCCATGAGCAAGGGGATGGCGGTGTGTGATGTTTGAAAGGTCTTAGCCTTACCCATAGATCCGTCTCTATGAGCTTTGAGATCTTTTGGGGATAGTAATGGCTGATGATAACGAGTCCAGCGCGTAATATATATGTATATATATTTATAATTTTTTTTGCAGGTATAAAAAAAATGGAATGCTATAAAAGGAATTATATGAAAGGACGACATCGCATCACATTCTGTTGACAGAGATGGTGGCGTCATTACTTTAGGGACTGAAGGGCATTAGATTAATTGCTCTGGAGACAGCTTAGAGTTGAGGATGTGCTCATGGGCGGACATCACTCAGCGTGGATATCTCTGAATTATGGCATGCATTATCCTACATCTGCTGTCAAACTTGGATGGATATGTTATACTCAGTGTGAATTGTAATGCGAACTATGAATTATAGTGATCGCAGGATCTGTCCAACAACTCTACTAGTTTATATTCTTTCTGGTTCATTTTTATGTTGTCCATTGCATTAATTGTAGTTTTATCTCCAGAAAAGCTCGACCGCAACACTTTGGTAATAAAAATATTTACATACCTGTATGAACAAAGAGTCCACTCACTTACTTTAGCGTAAATTATTTTTTAGGTAGTGGTAGACATGCTCAACACATAATTTAAAGCTGACCACGTCACTACAACAGGTCGTGATGTAGCACCAGGAAGGATACTTTGATCCTCTGCTCACGGCGAGGAGGCATATCTATACTAAGCTAGTTAGGGAAACAAAGCGAAAAAAAAAATTATATAATGTGAGACAATAATGATTAAAATATATTACTAGATTATGTTAATGTGGTAATAATTTCATAAAATCATTCTAATATAAATTCTTACAAAGCCTTATCGATCAAAACAAATCAATAGGAGCTGTGCTGCAGATAATCCAGAGAAACATTTTTTTTGTTTATTTAATTCTACGGATGAAGTGTGAAACATGGGAATTTAGTTTGCAAACAAGTAGCATCTTTAAACAGTTATATATCATAGTTTGGTCCCCGGCAACGTTTTGGGACGTTTGGCAGAGCTACATGGCAGTATTGTGAAATCGTTTAAAAACTATAAACGCAAGCTCAAATTATTCTCATTCCAAAAGTAAATATTCCTTTTATATTCATTGTGTGTAAATATTTAGCTTTCAGTAGAAGTTGTAATTCTGTAATTAGTATGAATTGCTATCTTGCTTGGATAGATTTTCATCCTTGACATATTTTTTGGTTTCAGATAAGATATTTAAGTGAAGTGTTAGTTTTACATCTTGATTAGTTTAACCTTAAGTACTTGTACAAGAATGTTAGTGGAAACAGACATAAGAATTTAAAATACTAATAAAAAATTACAAAAAATAGTGTTGAGGGAGATGATTTCCGCTTATTTCAAAGTCCACAGGTAAAATTGATATGTTTATACTCTGAAGAAATAGATTTTAATGAAACTTTAACGTTTGCACGTGCATTGCAGGCAAGTGTGCATGTGAAGAAAAAAATATATGGGTGATATTGAGGGATGTTTTGATCCTGTGTTTTTACATCTGCTAAACTTTCATTAGCTAAGCCAAAAAAAAAAAAAAAGTGCTGCCCTAATGAGCCCTTGAATCACGCTTTCTTTTCTCACATCGTCACAAGGAATATGGCTCTGACCTTGTCGTGAAAACATAGATAAACTATACATATTATAGGTACAGGTAGCAGCTGTGTAGAAAACAAAATACTCTTATCTATTGTCGGGTTGCCAAGACTGGTGACAGACAGGCATATTGAAGAATAAAAATGCCAGAAATTTCTTTAATATTGTCGAGGAGATGGAAATTAAGTGTATAATGCACAATTCACTGAACCTTTACAGTCTCAGATTAGTAGAACACTGGAAGGTAACATGATCGTAGAGAAAAAAAATTATACCCGGTACTGACTGCAACTTGAATCCACTATAATCTAAAAGCACATAAGTGCTTCTGCACATATTTGGTCAAACATATTTTGTTTAACAACATTCCCGATACATATTACGAAACAGAGCAATAAAGGAAACAGACAAGCAGATAGGAGAGAAAAGTTTTGTGAGATAAATAAAATTGCGATGAAATAGGCTAAGCGTGGACGATATTACTTTCCGAATTACTTAAAAAAAACTACAAATATGAGAGGAAGTAAAAAGCAACGTGGAGATAGCGGCGACGAAGGGGATTATAAAACATCATACTTGTGATGTTAACACACGTAAGAATAATTTTTTTTTTTAAAGGATTACAAAGGATTACAGAGGTGGGAGCTGCACGAATACTATCATCGTATTCCCTGCGGTTTGGGAACTCACTCCTTGGAGACACACCCAGCATTCTTGACCTTTTCCTAACCTCCAACCCTTCAGGTTACTCTGTTAAACTTTCCTCTCCGTTGGGCTCCTCCGATCACAATCTTATTTCCGTTGCCTGTTCTATCGCTCCAGCACAGCCTTAGATCCACCTAAGTGGAAGTGCCTCAGGCATTTATACTCTGCTAAGTGGGAGGACCTAAGGCAGTACTATTCTGATTTTCCTTGGGATAATTATTACTTCTAAGTCAGAGATCATTTCTCTTTGTGCCGAGTGCATACCAGAGGTGATTATATCTGGCATGGACTTAGATAGACGGCTCACAAACGGTACCGTAGCCATCCATCTGCTGAAACCCAGCCCTTTATATTTCTGCCCGTAATCATGCCAAATCTATTTTCCAATTTACTAAAAAACTCTTTCATCAATAGAAAATGTTAAAATCTTTCAATTTCTAACTCTTCTCGTGATTTCTGGCATCTAACCAATAATATCTCCAACAATTTTACTTCCTCATCTTTCCCACCTTTACTTCAAACAGATGGCTCCACAGCTGTCTGTTCTTTCTATTAAGCTGAACTCTTCGCTTAAACCTTTTCTACCAACTCTACTTTGAATGATATTGGGCATATTCCTCTTAATCCTCCACCTACTGACTACTTCATCCCTAAAGTAAAAATTCTTCATTATGACGTTTTCCATGTCCTCTCTGACACTGATTTTCGGAAAGCTTACGGTCCGGATGGAGTCCCTTTTGTTGTTTTCAATAACTGTGCTCCTGAGCTTGCTTCCTGCATGGTTAAACTTTTTCGTCTGTGTTTCTCTACTTCTACCTATCTTTCTTGCTGGAAGTTTAATCACATTTACGCGTCCCTATAAAAGGTGACCGCTCCAATCCTTCTAACTACACCCCATAGCTTCGATTTCCTTCCATATCTAAAGCCTTTGAGTCTGTTCTTAGCAAGAAGATGATGAGGCATCTATCAGCTCACAACCTTCTCTCTGATCACCAGTAAGATTTCTGGAAAGGCCGGTCTACTGGTGATCTTGCTTTCTTAACTGAATCTTGGTCATTCTCCTTTAAGGACTTCGGTAAAACCTTTGCTATCGGCCTTGACATATCGAAAGCCTTCGATAGAGTCTCGCATAATTCTTTAATATCTAAATTAGCCTCCTACTGATTATATTCATCTCTCTGTACCTTCATCTCCAGTTTCCTTTCTGACCGTTCTACTGCTGTTGTAGTGGACTGTCACTGTTCCTCAAAGTTCTGGCCTTTCACCCACTTTCTTTCTATTATTCATCAATGATCTCCTATATCTGACTCAATGCCCTATCCACTCCTATGCTGATGACACCACCTTGCATTTTTCAACGTCGTACAACAGACGCCCTACCCAACAAGAATCAAGTGATTCAAGGCGAGATGCTATAGGACGCCAAACTTCAAATCTTTCACTAGTTTCTAATTGAGGCAGAGCTAACCTGGTTTTGTTCAATGCCTCAAAAACTCAATTTCTACAACTATCTACTCCACATAACCTTCCAGATAACTATCCCTTCTTCTTTAATAACATTCAACTTCTCCTCTCTTCCACATCAAACACATCTATCCTATACTAAAAATCTAAACTGGCAGTTTCATATTTCTATTCTTGCTAAATCAGTTTCCAAGAAGTTAGGTGTCCTATGGCGTCTTCGTTCATGTTTCTTTCACTCCAAGCTGCTTGTTCTGTGCAGGGACCTTATCAGCTCATGTATGGAGTATGGTTCTCATGTCTGGGGATGTTCAACTCACATAGCTCGATTAAACAAAGTAGAGTTTAAAGCTTATCGTCTCATCAATTCTCCTCCTCGATTATTTAAGTCAGCGACGCAATATTGCATCTTTAGCTCTTTCCTACTGCTATTTTCATGCTGAATGCTCTTCTGAACTTGCTAACTGCTTACCTCCACCCCTCCCGCGGTCCCGCTGCACAAGACTTTCTACTTCTCATCCCTATTCTGTTCATCTTTCAAGTCAACGACGCAATATTGCATCTTTAGCTCTTTTCTACCGCTATTTTCATGTTGACTGCTCTTCTGAACTTGCTAACTGCTTAACTCCACCCCTCCCGCTGTCCCGCTGCGCAAGACTTTCTACTTCTTCTCATCCCTATTCTGTTCATCTTTATAATGCAAGAGTTAACCAATATCTGCACTCCTGCATCCCTTATACTGGTAAACTCTGGAACTCCTTTCTTTTG
This sequence comes from Cancer borealis, assembly GCA_036785275.1. Taxonomy (NCBI): domain Eukaryota; kingdom Metazoa; phylum Arthropoda; class Malacostraca; order Decapoda; family Cancridae; genus Cancer; species Cancer borealis. The sequence continues at coordinate 36,097 of JAXIVD010003318.1, forward strand.
TCTATTTTTCCACCTGCTTATGACTTAAACTCTTTCAAAAGAGGAATGTCAAGACTGTCTAATGTTAACTGGACCTCCACACCACGTGCTTCTATTTATCCTACTGTTCTCTTTACAGGATTTCGTATTTTTGTATTCCCTTAGCTGGTACCCTTTTAATGTAAAACAAATAATAATAATAATTAAAAAAATCTTAATAAAAGACAAGTCGCAAAAGGGGAGGGAGCTTAAAGTCTCCACGGACACTAAATGCATTGTCTTGGTTTAGTCTTTTTAATGGGGATATAAACCAGGTATATAGATATATAGATAAAGAATAACAAACAGCAGCATATCTATAAATCCTAGCTAGGCTGTTTGATATGATCACTCTATACTAACTATTAGTTAAAGAGAAAATAGTTAAGTAAAAAAGTAAAAGTCTCCTCGCCACAGTTAGATGTTATAGCTTTCACAAAAACATGGTTAGACTCGGCAGAATAAACTTTTTGCAGCAAAATATGAATTTAACTGGTACAATGCATATCATAAAAAGAGAATAGGCAGGAGGATCCCTTACAATCAAGTATAGGAAAGGAAACTATGAAGGATTAAGATTATAGTTGGGTCAAGTATGTTCGTTAGGGACTGGGATGGTGTGGCTCAGGAAGACGTAGGGAAGTCAGGTTAGCCAAAAGGTGTCAGCAATGCCTCGCAGTAAAAAGGAAGATTGAGTAGGCTAGAGTCAGATCAGACCCCAGCTGTTGACTCATAGAAAAGAGGTTAGATCCATTACTCAGATCGGGTTCACATGGAGGAGGAGGTAAATGACAGGAAATGGTCAGATAATGACAGGCAGAATAGTGAGAACGAGTATAACGAATTTGCTAGCGAGTTGTTGACAGGACAATTTTTTTTTACTTCCCTAGCAGAAATATAAGGTCAAATAGAGATTATACGAAGTGGATGCCAGATAGGCTAAAACACTTGATAGGGATGAAAAGAGAAATAATCAAAAATGTTAAAAGTGGGGAAACAGATTCAAATTAAAGGTACACTTTATTAGCTAGATTTGTTAGGAAAGACATAAGACAAGCAAAAAGAGAATACGAAATGAGAGCAACTAGAAATGTCTGAAGTGACCCTAAGGGATATTTCCTAATTTATAAGACTAAAAATAAGGATATAATTAGCCCACTAAAAATTGGATGATGCAAGTATAGAAAATAGTGAAGATATGAGCAAAAAGTTAAATCAGTATTTTCTATCAGTATTTACGGAGAACTTAACAACGTTGTTTTATGCAGACCAAGTTTTCAGGGGAAGGAAAGACGAAAAATTAACGAACATTAACATAACAAGTCAGCAGGTAACTGAAGGGATAGATAAGCTTAGGATTGATAAATCACTAGAAATGGATGAATC
>JAXIVD010003318.1:42500-47311 GCA_036785275.1 Cancer borealis
TCAGCGCTCATGGAGACGGATCTTTGGGTAAGGTTAAGACCTAGGACGCATCAGGCAATCATATACCTTTAATCATATGCTAAAGGGGGATAGCAACCACTCCCTCATTCAAAAATCCTTTGAGACCTGAGCAGAGTTCGAACCTACGCGTTGCCAGGTGACAAGCAGAAACGTTAACGGAAGCTGGTGTGTGTGTGTGTGTGTGTGTGTGTGTGTGTGTGTGTGTGTGTGTGTGTGTGTGTGTGTGTGTGTTTGTGTGTGTGTGTGTATGTGTGTGTGTGTGTGTGTGTGTGTGTGTGTGTGTGTGTGTGTGTGTGTGTGTGTGTGTGTGTGTGTGTGTGTGTGTTTTATCTCTTACCCATGGCGCCGGTAGGCTTCTTGGAGACCTTAGATGGTTGGCCTCCGCCCGTTAGTAGCGCGGGTTACATTTTTTTTTTTTTTATAGGCTCATGCTGCCAGCGGAAGCTCCTCGCGCATATAACGTTGCAGTCCCGGCGAGGATGGTGTTATGGCAGCATGTGGGTGATCTTAGGCCACTTGGCAGTAGTAACGTAGAAAAGTGGCCAGCCCGTGCCGAGGCTCGAACGTGTGTGTGTGTGTGTGTGTGTGTGTGTGTGTGTGTGTGTGTGTGTGTGTGTGTGTGTGTGTGTGTGTGTGTGTGTGTGTGTGTGTGTGTGTGTGTTGTGTGTGTGTGGACATGCACGGACGCTAGCTACTCTATTACTGCCTACCCTCTGGAAGGTTAAGTCGAGTATATTGTTGTAGAAATTGATTTTTTGGGTCATTGAATAGAACCAGGTTTGCTCTGCCCTAATCAGAAACTAGTTGTTTGGATGGGCGTCTGCTGGACGACGTTAAAAAAGGGAAGGTGGTGTCATCAACATAGGAGTGGATAGAGCATTGAGTAAGTATTAAGAGATCATTGTTAAAAATAGAAAACGTGTGGGCAATAGGAGAGAACCCTGAAGAACACCACTGTTGATAGTTTTAGGAAAAGAATAGTGGCCGTCCACTACAGCAGCAATAGAACAGTCAGAAAAGAAATTGGGTGTGAACGAACAGAGAGTAGGATAGAATCCGAAAGAGGGTAGTTTTATGCCAGACTTTATCGAAGGCTATCGGTATGTCAATGCCGACAGTAAAGGTTTTAATGAAGTCCATAAAAGTGGATGTGGATGACCAAAAATATTTTATAAAAGCAAGAAGATCACCAGTAGACCGTCCTTGCCGGAAACCATATTAGTAATCTGAGATAAGGTTTTGAACTGATAGATGTCCCATTATATTCTTACCAAGGACAGACTCATAAGCTTTAGAAATGTAGGATATCAAAGCTATCCGGCAGTAGTTTGAAGGATTGGCGCGGTCACCCTGTTTAAAGACAGGTTGAATTTTGAATGTGAGCAAACTTCCAGCAAGAAGGATAGGAAGAAGTAAAGAGAGTCAGACGAAAGAAATTGACCAGGCAGGGAGCGAGCTCGGAAGCACAATTTTTTAGAACAATAGAAGTGACTTCATCCGAACCATAAACTTTCTGAGAATCAAGGCCAGAGAGGGCATGGAAATGGTCATAATGAAGAGTTTTAATTTTAGGTATGAAGTAATTAGAGGGTGGAGGAGTAGGAGTATCATACAAATATCATCTAGTATCATCCAAGTATCATGCAGTATCATCCAAGGTAGAGTTGGTAGCTAAGGTTTGAGTGAAAAATTTAGCTCCAGAAAATGAAGAGACAGCTGTGGAGCCGTCTAATTGAAGTAAAGGAAGGAAAGATGAAGAAGTAAAATTGTTGGAGATATTGATAGCTAGATGCCAGAAATCACGAGAAGAGTTGGAATTGGAAAGATTTTGAACTTTTTTTTTATTGATGAAAGCGCTTATGGTAAGTTGGGAATAGATTTGGCATGATTACGGGCATAAATATAAAGGGCACGAGTTTCAGCAGGTAGATGAGTACTGTACCGTTTGTGAGCCTTCTCTCTATCTTTGACAATACGAGAACAAGCAGAGTTAAACCAAGGCTTTATAGCTTTAGAATTTGAGAAAGTGTGAAGAATGTATACCAGAGACAATGACCTATTTTATGCGTTCAGCACAATGAGAAGGTTATCTGACATGTAAGCAATAATCATCCCAAGGAAAATCAAAGCCTTAGGTCCTCCCAATTAGCAAAGTTGAAATACTAGAAGCACCTCCGCTTAGGCGGGTCCTGGGGCTCCACCGGACCGATAAAACAGGTAACGGACATAAAATTGTGATTGTAGGAGCCCTACGGAGAGGAAAGTTTGACAGAATAATAACAATAATAATAATAATGATAGCGGCCTTTAAAAATACATTACAATAATAATCCTGATGACAATAATAATATTAATAATAGTAATAAAAACATTAATAGTAATCGTAATAATAATAGATATAATATTGATGGTAATAATAGTAATAATAATAATAATAATAATAATATCAATAATAATATTATCAATAATAAAAACCAAAATAATAAAAACAAAATCAATATTAACTATGCCTATGAAAAGGAACAATTATGATATTGAAAATATTAATATAAATGATAATATCGATTATAATGATATATTGAGAGTAATTGTACTAATACCTTGTGATACTACAGACCCTTACAAGCGAGGGGAGGTGTGGAGAATCCCGGGCGGGAACCTCGATGTGCACTGGCCTCACACGTCTCCCAAAAATTAGCTTTTCGCCGAAGGCTTCAAAACCACAATTATAGTGCGACTCGTACAGCTAGTGCACAGTGCTACCTTCCAAAGGAGGAGGGTCGTCAGTCAGGGAAATATAAGTCATGTATAGGAGTCCAACATCTTTATCAATCCACTTGCCAGTAACATCAGTAACAAAATACCCGAAGCCTTGGGGACCCTTGGCGCTCTGTGTTACGAAGGGTGGTGTCAGATATTCGCCCTACAAGCAAGTAAGAGAAAACACACTTCCTATTGCGAGGAAAGAGAAACCTCACTTCTCGGGTGAAAACCTAAGGCCACACAAAGAGTATCAGTAACAGTGTGGGTGAAGTATCGTAAGTTAAACGATCCCGAAAATGCTTATTGGCCCTCTACATTAATCTGGAGATGGAATAAGTCTTGGGAAAGACTAGAGAAGAGGCAGTCCTCCTAATAGTATGAGCCCGGGATGCATTACCGGGGTTAGCCTTCTCGATGAGAGGATCATTGTTTATTTCGGGGAAACTAACTCTTTGCCCTCCCTCGAGTAAAAGAGGGATTGGAATGGCGTCTCCTTAGTGGCATTATGAGTGGCAACAGGGCACAAGGAATGCAAAAAACCTTGAGAATGGCGGGATGGAACCATCACTGATTGCAAGGGATGATCTTCTTGCTCGTTCTTATCTAAAAACTTAGGTGCAGGAGCTAGAGATACTTTTGATCGTCTCCAGCAAAGGAAATCCACTGAGAAAAACACCTGAGCGCCTTCAGTTGGAAAGATCTAAACCCAGAAGCCAATGCTATCAATAAGAGAGCCTTCTGTAGAAGACGTGGTAACGAAAGCTGATGCTTGAAGAGAGCCGACTTGATATGGTCCAAGACCTTCATGAAAAAAACCACAAGAGAAGCTTCTGTCGAGGTAGAGGACATTGGTGGAAGAGACCTTGCTTTACCAACATAACTCCTCTAAAATCAATCCTGATCCCGTAACCATACACCAGCGGGTTGGACAGAGCCGCCAAGTACACTGATACTGTGGAAAAAGCCCTGTTCTGCTCATGAACAAAACAATGAGACTAAGCGGAGCACATTCCTCTCCAAAACTGTAGTAAATTTTTTGAGCTGGAAGAATCCGACTTTCCAGCAGGACTTGTACTGTCTGGTGGAGGAGTCACATAGCGCAGAGCATGTCTTGTACAACCACTGGTAGATACTTATTCTCTAAGGTCCTGTGCAAAAATTCCACACGTGTAGTCGGGGCGATGTCTGCAGCTTGGCCGACAGCTTGCTCACTAAGCAAATGTTCCCTAGTATCAGCGGATTAGGAAATATATATATACATAAATAAATATATATATATATATATATATATATATATATATATATATATAAATATATATATATATATATATATATATTATATATATATATATATATATATATATATATATATGTTTTATATATCACAAACCGTTGGCGCCAGTAGGTTTATGAAAGCATAAATCGACTTGCCTCACCTGTTATTAGGCATAGTTTTTGAGATTTTTTTTTATAGTGACGCCTCAAATGTTTACGTTCTCTCAAGATTATGTTGAAAACGTGCAAGATTAACTGATACTACAGCCTCTGATGCATAAAAAAAATTGTAAGTCCCTTCTGAGGAACGTATGGCAGAAATTTGGGTAGATTTTGACCACTCGGCGATGATATCAATGAATGAAACGTGGTCAGCGAATAACGGGGATTCGAACCCGTGAACCTAGGTTCGCATACCCTAGCGCTAGGCCTATATAAAACTGCCTTCCTATATATGTATATATATATATATATATATATATATATATTTATTTATATATAGAAATATATATATATATATATATATATATATATATATATATATATATATATATATATATATATATATATGTATATATATATATATATATATAATATATATATATATATATATATATATATATATACATATATATATATATATATATATATATAATATATATATATATTATATATTATATATATATATATATATATATATATATATATATATATATATATATATATATATATATATTTGTGTATATATGTGT
>JAXIVD010003319.1:0-21538 GCA_036785275.1 Cancer borealis
TTAACTGTCCACCCCAAGTTTTGTGAAACAAATCAGTAACCTGTAAATTCCATGTATACACCACATAATTACATTTTGTTCACCATAAGGCGCTAACACTGGCTTGACGCCGATAAGTTTTTTTTAACAATGTATTTTTTGAATAAAAGTATTGAATCTGAATCTGAATCGAGAGAAAAAAAAGAAAGAGAGAGAGAGAGAGAGAGAGAGAGAGAGAGAGAGAGAGAGAGAGAGAGAGAGAGAGAGAGAGAGAGAGAGAGAGAGAGAGAGAGAGAGAGAGAGAGAGAGCAGAGAGAGAGAGAGAGAGAGAGAGAGAGAGAGAGGAAGATTATTTGAGGATTAAGATGAAGAAGGGGTCACTGGAGGTCAGCCAATGACAGTTCTCAAGAAAAAGGAGGTTGACATATGTCGCTTGATTCGGTATTTTGGTTAGAAAGAGTCTAGTGTACTATCCCTGCGATCACTGTGAAGGTTAGGGAGAGCCCGGTATAGTTTCCAGGGGACTGTACATATCGTAGAAGTACTGCGCTCGTATTGCATCGCCAAGTCGATTACTCGCACACCTTGCTCGTGTTTTTCTATGATTTCACGCTTTATTTCGATAGTCATCATCCTTTTCTTCTTTGCACCGCTGTCCTTTCCTTTCACTTTCTTAGGACCCATGGTTACAAACAAGAAGTTTGGTAAAATAAATGCACAAAAGCACAGAACGCGAGCACAACAGAGATCCTTACGCGGCGAGGTAAACTCAAGCAGAGAACGAATTTTGCACGGGAAAGCTGGGCGGGCATATGGCTGCGTTCACTAAGACAATACTGCACGCTCCGTATTGCTCGGTGACACGATTAGAGGTTTGTAATATTTCGTTTAATTATAATAAATAAGCATTTCATGGTAACAAACTATAATTTTTTATATGTTGGCACTAAGCTCCTGTAGGTTTGCTACTGTAGCGTGCAGTATTGTCTAGTGAACGCAGCCCTGACGCTGACTCGTACCTCAAATTTTGGCTTGCAATTCAAAGCAAAAAATCGACTGAGTGAAAGCTCGTGTCTCAAAAAACTCGTATGTTGGGGCACTCGTAAGTCAAGGTACCAGTGTACAGGAAACCTGAATTTACCAATGTTGAATTTTTAGATATTTTAAATTTATAAATATATAATCTTTTTTCCTTTGTACAAATCTATGAACGCAGAATTTGCATTTATGAATAAAAACAAAATTTCTACCTCATAAAAATATTGAGCAATGCAAAATTCTTTGTTTTGTTTTTTCATCAACATCTCAGGGACATTATAAGATACAGGTGTGAATTATATTTCACACTGTAGGACCCAGGAACTTGTCCATGCCGGTTTTGAAGGTGTTCACTGTGCAATCAGTAATGCCCCTCACCTTTGGGAATTAATTAAATATTTTTGGCCCTTCATGTGCTAGGCTGCAAGCACGGTCTTTATTTTCTCTGGTGCTCTAGTTGGTAAGCTTCTCCTTCCACACTTGCGTCCAAGCCTTTCAGTGGTGTAGGGTTGTAGTACAGAGGGTGTGGAATCAGGCACCAGTTTCTCCAGGATCTTCCACATGTAGATGGCTCGGTACCTGTCCCTTCTTCTCTGTTGTGAGTAGAGGTTTAGTTCCTTGAGTCCGTCCCAGTAGCCAAGATCCCTCAACCCTCTGATCTGTCTGGTGAATGAGCTATGCACTGTTTTTAGCTGTTGGATGTCACCCTTCTTGTGAGGGGACCACAGCTGACTGCAGTAATCCAGTGTGGGTTGTACCAGGCCCTTTCAGAGTGTCAGCATTACTTGAGGCTCCTTGGAGGTGAAGGTTCTCAACACCCAACCTGTCATCCCCTTTGCCTTCTTCACTGTCTCTGTGATGTGGTGTTGGAAGGAGCAGTCATCGCTGAGGTGAACTCCGAGGCATTTCACATGTGGTTGTGGGATGATGTCTTTCCGTCCTTTAGTGTGCAGCTTGGTTTCCTCTTTGATGTTTTGGTTTGGACATTGCCTTAACATTTCAAATTTTTCTTCATTAAATTGCATGTTGCTTGCTGCAGCCCAAACATATACTGTATTGGGGTCTTCTTGTAGGTGGATGGCTGATACTGATGTCATTAGCAAATAAGGAGAGGAAAGAGTTTCCCACCCTCTCGCCAAGGTCTCCCATGTGTATTAAGAAGAGCAATTGGCCCACCACTACTGAACCCTGTGCTACTCCACTAACTACTTCAGCTTCTCCACGTTTGTGTCCATTCACCATGACTGATTGAGTCCGTCCCATGAGGAAGTTGTGTAGCCAGAACTCCAGTTTCCCTGTGATTCCCAGTGACTTGATTTTGTGGAGTAAAATGCCGTAATCCAGAAACACAAAATCCACATTATTTCCCTCTCCCAGGTTCTGTAAGACCCAGTCATAGTGTGCCAGGAGTTTTAACAGGCAGGACCTCCCCTTCCTGAACCTATGCTAATTGTCACTGTGTAGGATATGCAATGATTTTATTTCTGCACATTTCTCAAAAATCTTGATGAGGTGTGATGTAAGAGCCACTGGTCTAATTTTTCGGTAGGCTTCTGTCTCCATCCTTGTATATTGGACACACTGTGGCTTTTGATAACACAGCAATATATATGTGGAATGAGCTGACAAAACTATGTTTACATTGGGTTTTTTTCAAGATTTCTGTCATTCGGCCTGTTCTGTAATCCAACAGTGGTCTGGTTTAAAGAGTTTTGCCCTGTATCTTTACACCAATTATTCCTCTTCCATTCTTTCCACCTGCCAAAGCCATCATATTACTCCCTATTCCGCTTGATCAGCTAACTCCCTCACAACACCAGTTGTCCAATGCACTTCCTCATTCTCAATCAATCTATGTGATATTCCAGAGACTTCTCAACCAGCTCATCATCATTACATTTGATCCCATTCTCTCTTCTAATCCTATTTGATGTTTCAGCTACATACAATGTGGTTGGCATCAATACTACCTCATATAACAATCTCTTTGCATTCATTCCAAGTGATCTATATTAAATCATTCCATCAATTCTCCCCCATACCTTTCCAACTTCATCCATTCTATACTTTATATCTACATCTATTCCTCCATCCACAATAATATTCCATCATAAATGCTCAAACACATTCTACCACCTCAAGCAACACACCATTCAATATTAAATTAATCCTCCTACCATCTACCGTCCTCTAACCCTTTAGCACTCTGTCTGCTCTTACTGTTATTCACTTTCTATTTCCTCCTATTACACACCCTTCCAAACTGTAGTATCATTCACAAACAGTAATTGATTCCACTCTTTACCACTGGCACATACCAGACTTTAACTTCTACCTAATATCCTCACATTAATGTACCTTACAACTCCATCTGTATGATTATTAAATAACTAAGGCTACATCACATCCCTGACTTTACTTGAACAAAATAACAAATGCTCATGACAATTTCCACATGCTCAACTATTTACATATAAATTTTTACCTTCATTTAACAATCTACCATATATTCCGTATATCAAAACAATCCACAAACCCTCCTTATCAAAGCTGCCAAATGACTTATCTAAATCCATGAACACCCAAACCACATCGTTACCTTTTGCTAAACATTTCCGACAGCAAAAACATCCCATCCCTCTTCTAAAACCTCATTGCTCATCTCATCTCTGTACTCTCTCTTATTATCATAATCAACACCCTTCATTATCTACAACACTCAACAGATTTATACCTCTAAAACTTGAGTTTTGCAAATATTTCTCAAACATTTGATCTATACATCCCCTCTATCTTCTAAAAACACAGTACTAATTGCAAATTTCTTCCTTTATACCTTCTCTAATCCTTTTAATCAATTTCCTACCATATACAGTAGGGTCTCGATTAGCGCAACAATTAGGTGGATGAACGGGGCACGCTGTGTGATATTCGACACCATATTGCTCATGAAGCATAAATCTAACTATCCTACCAAACACTCAACAACACTCATTCCAACACTTTATAATAATTCTACCACACAACTTCCCAAACCTGCTCTAACAATAATATATCTTTCTATATACCAGGATGACATCCCTGTTGTAGCTGAGACAAAGCGAGCATACTCACAGTTATGCATAAATACACATACACTCCTCTCGCTTAGCCCCTAAGTCTCCCTAGAGGAGACATTACCCTCCCCTCTCTCTGTGCATTTTTTGTATGAGAATTCACTGTCCATTTTGGTCATACATGATCTTTGTGTGTGGAGACTTCATTCTAAGACAAAGAACACCATATAAATTATGGACAACTTTTCCTACTGAAAATCTTTCTTAGAGCCATTTTCCTGTATTTCCTATCTTGGTATAAATTTCAATCCAGTAATCTCATATAAGTGCAAAATCTTATTGCATTTCCTTGAATTTTGACTGGATATTTCTAGTGACTATTATCAAATTCGTCCTGTGGTGAGAGATAAAAGAATTCTACCACCGTAATCCTTGCAATTTGTAAAAAAAAAAAAAAAAAAAAAAAAAAAGGAACGGAGACAGGAGAGGCGTATGGGAAACCCTTCTTCTGTATTCTCTCTTATGAAAAGACAAAGTGCAGATGGGGAGGGGAGAGTAATGCCTCCCTGAATCCTGCGAGCCTTGTCTTGGCTACCTCCTTCTAGGGAGATAACAGTATGGTATATAGATAGACATATTATCAAATTGATATCAATGTATCACTGCTTTAGGTATATCAATTTAATAAAATACTAAAAATCTCCAGTCAAGATTTAAGGAAATGGAATATTTTTTTAACATTTTTATGAGATTACTGGATTGAAATTTATAACGACAGGAAATATATATATAGTAAAACATCTCTAAGGAAGACTTATTGAAGGAAAGGGACAGCCCAGTGGGGGCTTCAGAAATACTACCATTGTATTCCCTGCAGGTCGTTAAAGGCGACCAAAAGGGATGAAGCTGGAGGTCTGGGAAGCCCCTCTACTGTGTTCTTTCCCATGAAAAGAGAAGGCTCAGAAGGAGAGGGGAGATATTTTCTTGAACCCTAGATGCCTTGTCTTGGCTATCCCCTTTTAATGGGGATATAAGCCAGGTATATAGATAGATGGGTGCAGAGAGAAAGGGGGAAGTAAAGTCTCCCTGAAACCTGAATGACTCGTCTTGGCTACCTCCTTTTTATGGGAATATATGCCAGGTATATAGATAAATAGATATAGATAGATTATCAAATGCCAAAAATACTCAATGCACTAATGACTCACTTGTCTGCTGCAAGCCTAGTGGTGGCTATGCTCGCTGTCTCTTCACACTGTTTCACCAAAAACTCTAAGCCAAGCATCAAGCCATCAGTAAATTTTGCAGTAATACGCCCTCCTGTAATGACAATGTTAATCATAATAATTTTCAATATTACTTAAATATCTATGAGTATCAATTTTAATCCTCAACATAAAATAGATTATTTGATTAACATCAATGTAAAACACAAAGGACAATTAACATCAATGTGCAACAGATATCTACTCACATATGCAAAATAACATATAACTAAATTTTTTTCCATATTGAAATACTTTCAAGGTTAATGGCTTTCTTTACCTGGGCTCAAGAATGATGTGTCAGGTATGGGTAGAGGTGTGAGCAAGGATAACTTGGATACCTCCTGTACCAAATAGTCCACCAATCTGATGAGGGTAACACTGGCTTTTTCCACTAGACTCTCTGTCTCAGTCTTCACACCCTATGTAATACACCACATAAATCAACAATGCTGTTATGTTCATGATGGGTACACATATAATTTTACAAAATAATCTTTTCACATTAGAAACATCTTATGAAAAGCTTTCCTTCCACTTTCAAACTTATTTGCACTATACAAGATGAAGAGTTAGGATGCAGTAAACAAATTTCACGTTAAATCAAAATCAAAATGACAAATAAAAACAAGGAATAAAAGTAACGTATATCTCGGCGGATAAGACAACACTTGAAACATCAAAAAACATGCCCAAACCAGGGCTCATCTTATAGACCTGGTACCAAAATAAGGGTCTTAAAAACAAACTGGCCACATCCACCAGCTCAGTCAACACAACATCATATGTACTGTATGTAAACAAATCCGTCATCGAGATTGGTTAAGCTACCAACTACAACTATGGATGATAGCTTACATATTATATTTACCTTATTATATGCCTCACTAACAACATACAGACAATTCAAACGATTTACAAGAATTTAATTGTTATCGTATATCACCATCTCAGCTGTTTGGTGCTGACCGGCATTTTTTGGTGAAAAGCAAGGTAAAAATCAACTCCTATATGGCACTACCTGTAACATTAAAATATAACATGACACAACACAATGACAGAACTTAAATGAAACACACAGATTGACTGCTCATGATTATATCACCACCTAGCATTACAGTAACAATTGTCCTGGCACATAAGCACATCACCCTTTACACCCAGCCATTTGTTAGCCACTAAAGTTACTTAGGTGGTGTATACCCTGTTTATAGTCACTGCATCACTGTCAGCATGCCTCCTGTCTCCTGGTCTTGCATAATTCTCTCGCTCATGTCTCAGCTTAACTCTCTGTATTCCTACTATCACACGGCGTCTCTGCCAACACATCCTGTCTGTCCCATGGTTTAGTGTTGTTCCTTTTACCCTGGGGAAATACTTTCCCCATCCTTATATAGCACCTGCCAAAAACTAGCACTTACAGAATCGTGTATCTGGTTTCCCGCCCAAATCTAGCGTCTCTTGCTCCCATCTCAGGGTTACGTTATACATACAGATGATGAGGGAGGCTGTACAGGGGATTGCACCATGGTGCAATTATTATTATAACTACTATTATTATTATAACTATTATAATCAAAGCTTACAACTAAATGAAAAATCATACTTTTGTTTTATTTAATTGCTTTTTTCAATAAGACCATAAACTTTAGATGATAAATACACAATTCCTCACACAACATTGTTTCATTCAACATCATTGAAAAAAAGAAAAAATTATATACATATATTCAGTACGAAGGTGCTCTGAGTCTGTTGTGTAAGCGTCCACTACAGGATCCATATTTGTTTGTTATTGTTTGATAAAGTAGCAACTATATTCTTTACAATACTCCTGTAGTAGGGAGACTTAGCCTGGTCACACATCAGCGGCTAAGTTGGAAAGATACTGCCACTAATTCCCTGTGTTGTAAAAGGTGACTAAAAGTTTCTGTATTGTTTTTTACTACTATGAGACGAGGCATTGAGGAAGTGGAAATAAAATTTTCTCAATACCCTATGTAGATGCCTTGTCTTTGCTACTCCCCTTTAAAGGCATAACAGCTGAGAATATAGATTGGTAAATAGAAATCTTAAACTGTGTTTTTAACTACTTCAAGCATTTTTTTTAGCCATTTAACATTTTTGCAGAGATCTTTGTCCTCTAATCCTCGTGAATGTTGTGGGACAAGTGCATTTATATCTTTTGCACTGAAATACAATGATTTCTGGCTTAGGACACAGTCTCCTTGAAAATGGTATCTTGAAAACCCATCATATATCATTTAAGACAAATATGATGAGTTGAAGTGAGTTGTCTTGGGTTAAATACAATAAATAGTACATACAGGATAATAAACAAATAATGATCTTAACTTGACAACTTCAAGTGCTTTCAATAGCTCTGTTTGATATTCTTGTTCATTTAGAATAAAAGTAATACATTTCAAGTTATTCATATCCATAAAAAAAAAGTCATGGATGTTAGCCATACAACTTTAAAATGTTAGTTTACTGTTGACAGATTTTGACACAGATCAGATCCATATTTCATGCTGCCAGAATTAGCATTTATATATATTTGTGCAAATGACTCGCATTCCAAACTACAATTTCTGTAGTGTTAGCTAGAAATTAACATGTGCATCAATAATTCAATGATTCCATAACTACATTGTGTATTTGGTTGACACTTACCTGAAACAGTCTGGAGGTACAACTGGAAAGCTTAAGAAGATTCTTTTGAATATCATCCTGGAAATGGTCCTTCCTTTGGGCTCTGACCACAGCCTCAGAGGTGCCTGCAGCTGAAATGCTGCTGATTACTGACTGGCTATGGCACAGGAGCTGGATGAGGGATTTGCTTAGTTCTCCATCAGAAAGGGTATGACCAGGTTCAGTAGTATGGTTTTTTATATGCTGTATAATAAATAAAAAGTCAACATCAATAAAAGATTTAAACAATAATGAGCTCTACATGATGATAAGCAGTAACATCTTAACAGTCTTACAATCTGAAGCTAAGCATTCTAGCTGTTTCTGTGGTCAAGAAAAAAGTTAAAAGTGCTATAAATTAAGTGCTTGAGAAGAATTTCAGGTATGAGGTGGTTAGATAAGCTAAGGTACAAGGTCAGAGATGTGTGGAAATCGGCACAGCTTTCTGGCAAAAGCAGATTACGGAGTGCTCAAGTGGCATGGCCATATAGAAATGATGAAGGAGGAGAAAATATATACATCCTCAGTAGAGAGTGAGAAAGGGATTGAGAGATGGGGTCAAGGAAGCACCGAGTAACATGAGCCTAAGCATCAAGGAGGATAAAAGGAAGAGTGAGCTGGTGTAAAGTGGTTTAAAGATGGCAAGGCATTGCTGGGATCTGGGACCTAAGACAGAGTGAAGTAGCAAGTGTAAGCTATTGATACTGCGACCTGGCTGTGGAAGAATCTTGGGGTGGTAGATTTCTAAAAGTAAAATAAATATTTCATCATTTAATAAAAAATCATATAAAATGTGCATGTGTCCGTATGTATGAGAATGGATATATGAATGTATATACCAATATTTATGCTTGAAGGCACATGCATTTAAAGTAAAACTCCTATAATCCGAACACTGATATTCTCAAAGTTCCAATAATCCAAATTTTAAAGATAAAGCCAAATCAAAAAGGTCCAAATAGTCCAAAATTTTTAAGGTTAGGTTTGAAAATTGAAACAAAGCGCCACAAGCACTCTAGTGACAGGGAGTGGAAGTAGGCTGAACTCCCAAAAATATTCTGTCATTTTCGGTGTACAGACCCACCTATTCTGACTCATCTGATTATTCACATGATTTTAGGATTAATAACCTTCACCGAATAAAAAGGCTCCACGCTTTCCCCTAATAGTCCAAACATCCAGTAATCCAAAGCACCATTAGTCCCCTTCCTTTAGGATTACAGAACATTAACTCAATCATGAAAATGCTATAGAAAATGTAGAAAATGTTGGTTAAACCAATAACAAAATTGACTGAATGAGGTAATGTATGTAAGCAAAAGGAGAAAGCATGTGTAAAAACATTTAAGAGAATTTCAGATTTTTTTCTGAATTGCATGAAATCTTTAAAGTTTCATTGTAGATTGTGCATCAAAGAACTCAACAGTTTCAATAAAATCAAATAAAAATATGCACATAATGATGAAAAATTGAGAAACACTGGAATGAACAACAAAGTCAATAAACTTGTATAAAAATAATGACAGGTGATTAACACTATATAACTGACCATGACATCCTCATGAAGTCCACTGAGAGCACTCAAGGCTGATGATAAAACAGGTGTATGCAGATGTAAGGCAGGTAAAGTCTCAAGGACCTGATGAACAGCTGCTGCTACAGCTACAGATGTGCGACACTCATCCTGAGGGTTGCTCTCTCGAATGGACATCTCGGCTATGTGACGAAAGTTACCTGTGGCATAAAATTACCATCTAAGCTCATTTCCTCCGAAAACGTTCCCAAAAGGGATGGCCATGACAGAAGAGCCTCCACCTCTCCTTGTCTAAACACTCCCTTGCTTGTTCAATCCCTTCTACTCTATCAGCAACTCTTTCATGCATGTACTCCTTTACCCTATCTTTCCATCTAACAACTGGCCTTCCTCTCCTCCTAGGACCCTCAGTTTCACTCACATACACTTTTTTCACAAACTCTTCACTCTTCTTTCACTCCATATGACAAAACCACATCAAATTATTTCTTTTTATCCATTGCACTACACCACACTTGACTATTGCATCATCTTTCATACACACTTTCATTGCACTCACCCTCCCATCTTGTTATGTAACATGCTCCTCTCATACTCATTTCCACAGCACACACTCTTGAGTGTTGTGTCCTATTCTATGTCCAAGTCTGTGATTCATATGTTAGTGTTTGCAGGAAACTACCCTTTCTTTACTTCCATGGATTCATTTCTTTCTCTCATAATCCTTGGAAATGACCCTATATCACACATACCTCTCACAGCCCTCTCTTATTTCTCCTTTCATCTCTCATTGTTTGCATAGCACTGTTCCAAAATACTTCAACTTTTTCACTTCTTCCATTATCCCTCTTCCTAGAACTACCTCATATATTTCTATTGCTGGTATACTTTTCCTATAAGGTGTATCAAAGTACAACCTCTACCCATCGCTCTACAACTATATACCTACTTCCTTCCTCCCAACACTTTTCCTACATCATTGGTCCTTGACTTCACTTCTGTCTCTATTCCTCCATCTACAGTAATCTTGGACCCTTAATATTTGAAACATTCCAAGCAATTTACCATTCAAGGCAACATTCATCCTTCTACCACCAAACATCTAGTGAATTTCATTACTTTTATTCTCATTCGCTCTCAAATTCCTCCTTCTACACACTCATCCAAATTCTTCCATCAACTGACACAATTTCTCCTCCCAATCCGCCACTAATGCCATATCATCCACAAACAGTAGCTGATTGATCTTTCACTCTCTATTACAATTTACCAAACTGAGACACATGCCTAACATTCTCTTATTCTTCCCTTACCACATCATCCATATGAATATCAAACAACCATAGTGACATCACTCATCCCTGACATAGTTCTACTCAAACAGAAAACCATTTACAGTTACACTATTTCTCACTCTTACACATTCGCTTCTATTCACATAGAAACTTTTCACACCTTTTAGCAGTCTACCACCTAGTCTGTACAGCCGTGGGACATACCAGAAGCCACCCCATTCCATTCACTTACAGTCTTGCATTAGTTTCCGTTACAATTAATCTATCTATTATTCTATAGTCTCTGACACCTTGTTACGTCCCTCAAGGGGATTGCCAAGGCAGAAGAGCCTCCACCTTTCCCTATCCATACACTCCCTCCCCCTCTATCAGCAACTCCTTCACCCTATTCGTTCATCTTTCAAATGGCCTTCCTCTCCTCCTAGGACCCTGTTTCACTCATACACTTTCTTCACAAGCTCTTCACTCTTCTTTTAATGTTTTTTTTCACCCATTCCACTACACCACACCACTCCATTTACACAGGATGCCATGCCACATCTTTCATACACACTTTCATTGCTCTCACCCTCCCATCTTGGCACGCCACATGCTCCTCTCAGATAATTAATTTCCATAGCACACACTTTTTACTGCTGTGTCCTATTCCATGTCCAAATCTCTGATCCATATGTCAAAATTGGCAGAAGAATACTGTTCCTTAAACCTCTCTTTATCTCCATAGATGCATTTCTTAATCCCATAACTCTTGCAAATGATCCTATGACACACCTATGTTTTACTGCTTTCTCTCTTATTTCTCCTTCTATCACTCCATGTTTGCATAGCACTGTTCCCAAATACTTAAACTCTTTAATTTCTTCCATCTTTTCTCCTTCTAAAACTACCTCACACCTTCCACTGCTAGCACACTCACTCTATAAGATGTATTTAAGTTAAACATCTCTACTTCCCTTCTTTCTAAAACCATCGCCTAACTTTTGCCAGCATTCATTTTTAGCTTTCAGCTAAACTCCTAGATAATAATAGAGTATATTACTTACCAATTTTCCTGGCTTTAGGATAATTGAAGATGGATGATGATGAAGTACTGAAGGAGGAGTTGATGGACAGATTGCAGTTTTGGACCATTGAGAATTCCAGTATTCTGTTGAGGAAGCCGGGTACAGAGGTCACATCCTCAGCCTTCTCCCAGCACAGCCCATTTTCAAATATATCAGTGTCTTCATCCTGAAAAAGGATTATAATTTTCTTAATAACAATCCTAATGAGGAGGGTCATTGGAAACTTTGGTATAAAACTGAGTTAGTAGTTTAATGAAAATAAGATGTTGATTTGGAAGGAAGTGAATGTGGGAATAAAGAGAGAATGGAGTGTATGTAAGAGGTAAAGAGAAGGTGAAAGGAGTATGAAAAAGTTCCCTCTATCAGTAACTCTTTCACGTATGTACTCATTTACCCTATCCTTCCATCTTATAAATGGCCTTCCTTTCTTCCTAGGACACTAGGTTTCACTCACATATGCTTTCTTCACAAACTCTTCACTATTCTTTCTCTCCATATTTCTTTTTTTTTATACATTAAAAGTGTATCGACTAAGGGCAAACAAAAAAGGTTAAAAAGAAACAAATTCTGCTTGTTGCCAGACATTAGGACATTAGGAGAAACAGAGGCAAGGAGTGGAGGTCCAATTTAGTGAGAGAGGTGTCTTGACACTCCTCTTTTGCAAGAGTTCAAGTCATTGGCAGCTGGAAAAACAGACAAAGGAAGAGAGTTCCAGTTTACCAGTGTAAGGGATGAAAGAGTGAAGATACTGGTTAACTCTTGCATTAGAAAGATGGATAGAATAGGGATGAGAAGAAGTAGAAAGCCTTGTGCAGTGAGGCCACAAGAGAGATGTAAGCATGCAGTTAGCAAGTTCAGAAGAGCAGTCAGCATGAAAATAGCAGTAGAGAAGAGATAAAGATGCAATATTGCATCAGTGACTTAAAAAATCAAGACAGTCAGTTAGAGGAGGAGAGTTGATGAGACAAAAAGCTTTTAGACTCCATCCTGTTTATTAAAGCTGTGTGAGTTGAATCCCCCAGACATGAGAGCCATACTCCATACATGAACGGATAAGGCTTCTGAACATAGTAAGCAGCTGGGAGGGAGAGAAAAATAGATGCAGACGCCATAGGAAATCTAACTTCTTGGAAGCTGATTTAGCAAGAGTGGAGATATGAAATTGCCAGTTTAGATTTTTAGTAAAGGATAGACCAAGTGTGTTTAATGTGGAGGAGAGGGGAAGTTGAGTATCATTGAAAAAGAGGAGATAGTTATCTGGAAGGTTATGTCGAGTAGATAGTTGTAGAAATTGAGTTTTTGAGGCATTGAACAGAACCAAGTTTGCTCTGCCCCAATCAGAAACTAGTGAAAGATCAGAAGTTAGGCGTCCTATAGCATCTCTAAACCACCTCAACATATTTTTTTTCATGCATGCCACTACGAGTTCCCATGTTATATCTTTCATACATGCTTTCATTGCTCTCACCTTCCTATCTTGTCAAGCCACAAGCTTCTCTCAGATAACTCATTTCCACAGCAAGCACTCTTGACTGCTATATCCTATTCTATTTCCAATTCTTTGATCAATGTTGGCAAGAGACTATTGTCCCTTAAGCCTCCATACACACATTTCTTCGGCTCATAACCCTTGCAAGTGATCCTATGACACTTGCTTTATTTCTCCATCCCTCTCTCCATGTTTGCATTGTATTGTTCCCAAATACTTAAGCCCTTTCAATTCCTCCATTCTTTTTCCTCCTATAAGTACTTCATACATTCTTACTGCTGGCACACTCAACCTATAAGGGATACTAAAATCCACTGCCTCTGTTTCCCCCATCAGATCTATCTATCTATATACAAGGCAGTTTATCCACTAAAAAGGTGTAGCAAGTATAAGGCACACATACACACCCATGCACACATATATAAACACTCCTCTTACTTCACCCCTAGGCCTCCACAGGGAAAGAAAAGGACACCCTGTGTCAGACCAGTCATGCAAATAGGGCTTAGGGCAGGGATTGTATTCACAACAGATAGATAGAATAGATAATACTTATTACAATTACTGAAATATCACCTTAGCAGTGGTGCGCAGGAGTTGGAGCATGTCAGTGAAGGAGGCAGGTGAGAGGGTGGCTGTCATCTGATGGTGGAGGTCCTTCACTACCACTACTACTTCCAATCCTGATTCCCTCAACACTTCTTGAATCATAAACTCCTAAAAAATTTTAAATAAAAAAAATTTGCAACATAATTACACAAAAATGAATTATAGAATATTTCACAATAAAGTACAATTCCATCTCTCTATAGACTGCTTATCTAGGTGTTGTTGTTTTTTTACAATGTGGAACTCCCAACATTTAACTTTGTACTTGTGCACTAAAGGAACAATATTTACACCACTCAAGCACACAACAATGAGAATGGCAGATCTTAAATATATATAAGAAAAATCTTAAGAATATCATTCATGAAATTAGAGTATTATATAATTCTTAATAATCTACAATTTCTCAACTTACATATGCTTTCCTTAGCTTGCGACATATTTGATTAGCTTCCTTTATTCTAAAACTTAGCATGGGAGGAATGATGTTTGATGATTCTTTTCTCACTTCTAGGACAGACTCATTCAAGACAGCTTCAACCTGAGGGAATATGTGAAAACAGAATGAGAGTAGAATACATCAGCGCAGTGGCAGTATCATAACCAAAGATGTTATTCCGATGCACAAGGCTGCAAGATTGCTACAAACATAGCTAAACGAGGGCATTGACAAAAATACTGGCAACCACAGGTTCCCGTTGTATAGGTCATACCTTAGCTCATCCCCACCTTCACTGTTAGTACACCTGCTATGGTGGAACAACAGAGAGAGTGCAGCGATCATCAACTGTTTCTTCAAATCTCACTTAGGCCTATCTTATCCCATTTGATGCCTTCTAGTTCTTCAAAATAACACTTCAAGACTATCTTCACTAGCTAGTGTACTAATATTATAAGTTCCACTTGGAAAAGTGATATGCAAACATGGAGAGATGGAAGGAGGAATAAGAGCAAGAACTCTGAAAGGCAGGTGTGTCATAGGATCATTTGCAAGGGTTATGAGAGGAGGAAATGTGTCCATGGAGGTAGAGAGGTTTAAGGAACAATATTCTTCTACTAATATGGATCAGAGACTTGGACATGGAATAGGGCATAGCAGTCATGAGTGCGTGTTGTGGAAATGAGTTATCTGAGAGAAGCATGTGGCGTGACAAGATGGGAAGGTGAGAACAATGAAAGCATTTGTAAAAGATGTGGCATGGGACCATATTCAAATGGAGTGAAGTGTGGTGTAGTCGAGCGGATGAAAAGAAATATGTTGGAGAGAAAGAAGAGTGAAAAGTTTGTGAAGAAATTGTATATGAGTAAAACTGAGGGTTCTAGGAGGAGATGAAGGCTAGTTGTAAGATGGAAGGATAAGGTGAAGGATTAGATGCATGAAAGAGTTGCTTATAGAGGGGATAAGGGCGATTGTATTTAGATGGCCATGTGAAGAAAAGATGGCAATAACTTGGTGAAACACATTTAATATTTTGAATAGGAAGATAGAAAATCAACAAAAACCACAGAAGACATGGGAGGAGATCCTGAGGAGAGACTTAGAAAAAAGGTCGAATAACAACAAGCTACATGACTATGTGGCTTGGCAACGTGCTGCCAAGTTACTATGGCTGATCAGCATTAACATGGAATTTGCCTCTCTGGATGCTGTTGCTGATGATTAAATTATGCCAATGAATTCATTATTATGAAAAAGGAAAACACAATGGTTTTTTACCAATACCTCATTCAAAAAGTTTGATTGGCGATGATTAATAAGTTCAGGAGAAAGTTCAAATGGCATTTTGTGTTGTTGATTTCCATTAAGCTGTTCCTCTAGCAGCCGTTTTTCCTCCTGTAGTTTCCAATGAGCTCCTTCTAGTTCACATACTCGTCTCTGCTTCTCAACCTGTAACAAACATGTACTTGATTACTATCTGAAAATTACTAAAGCTTCAAGAAGGCATACATGACTTAAACTATTGTTTAACATGAAAGAAATACTGATTACTCAATAACATAATTTTCTCCTTATCTGTCTTAATATCCCAATCTTCATTGATTCCAACAGAACTCCAGAGCTGGTCACAAAGGTAACTCCTATCACCACCTTGCAGACTGGACAAGTTGTTTGATCACTGTCCTTGCCACTCAATTAGTAGGAAAGTAGGAGGATGAAAACAGGAATCTGGTGGCAGTGTGAGGGTACCAGAGAAGTGGAGTTGATAGTACAGGGAATCCAATTACTATAACCTTAGTACTTGATAAAGTGATTGCTGGCATGTAGGTAGTAATGGGGATGGATGTGATCAGCCAACTGTGTTAGGTTAAGTTTATGAAAGGAAAAATGACATTGGGGAAGGTACTATGGGTGTCAGAGCTGCATTTACCTTTACCTGGCCAAACAGTGGAGATGTAGCAATATAGCTTCAAGTTTTGATAGAAGCCTGATCCCTAGGATTAAATTAGGGAAGGGTGGCGGGAGCCTTTCTCCTCCACCTACCACCTCTACACACGCTGGTCACTCGTGGCTAAGACTAATGTGTCTTTTGGCCTCAGTTTTCCTCTCATTATATTTGTCATGATTAAAATCTCTCTCTCTCTCTCTCTCTCTCTCTCTCTCTCTCTCTCTCTCTCTCTCTCTCTCTCTCTCTCTCTCTCTCTCTCTCTCTCTCTCTCTCTCTCTCTCTCTCTCTCTCTCTCTCTCTCTCTCTCTCTCTCTCTCTCTCTCTCTCTCTCTCTCTCTCTCTCTCTCCCCCCCCCTCCCCCCCTGTTTGTCCGTCCGTCCCATCCGTTCAGTTGATTAAGTGTTGAAGGATGATGATGCAGTTTTCCAGTCACCAATTTTCAAGGACATGCTTGATAAGATGAAATATCAGACTTTAATTTGGAACTGCATGTGGCAAAGTGGAAATGGGATTGTACAAAGGAGTACAAAGGAAGAATAGACAGCAACAGTTCTACTGAACCTAACGAGGCTGTCTGTTTAGCGACACTACTAGTACGTACTATAATATCTACTTGATAGACAAAAGGACAGCAAAGTGAAAGGCTCCTCCCCACCCACCCATCCCTCTAACCGAAGCTGGCCGGAAGAGGAAGCGATACCATGTAGTATGGAAAAACTATCATTGATTTTATATGGGAAAGTGATAAAAACAAGGAGTAATCTATGCTTTAAAAAAAATAAATAAATAAATAAATAAATAAATAAACAAACAAACACGCAGTAATGAAATATTCGACTTTGTGAACGAATGCTAAGTGCTTATCAATTTTTTTCTTAAATGATTCAATTGTAATACTGTTAACTATTTGTGCTGGGAGAGAATTCCAAACATTTTCGATTCTATTGAAGAAAAAGTGCTTCACTTCATTCGATCTAAAACACTTACCAATGATCTTTAAGCCATTGTTACGGATGGTGCTTGTGAGATAGGTAGTTTCATAGTCGTTTATGTTAATATTATCAAAACCATGGAAAATTTTAAATACCTCAATTAGATCCCCTTGTAGCCTACGTTTGGATAAACTGAATAAGTTCAACTCCTTTAGTCGTTCTTTGTAAGACTTGTTTCGCAATCTTGGGATAATTTTAGTAATTCTTCTTTGTGTTCTCTCCAGCTTATTAATATCTTTTCTATAGTATGGTGACCAAAATTGAATGCAATATTCTAGATGAGGGTGTACGAATGTATTATATAGTGTAAGGATAACTTTTTCAGATTCATACTCAAAAGTTCTACCAATGAAGCCGACCAGTTTGTTAGCTTTTTTTTTTACGTCTGAACGATGTTTATCTGGTTTGAGGTCATTACTAATAGTTATCCCTAAGTCTTTTTCATGGTTAACCTTGGAAAGTTCAGAGCCATTCATTGTATATTTAGTGAATTGATTATTGCTACCGATATGCAAAACTTTACATTTATCAACATTAAATATCATTTGCCATTTTTTTGACCAACTGACTAACATGTTGAGGTTTGATTGAAATTGTAGTTTATCGGCGGTTGTAGTTACCGTATTTTACGGCTTACGAGACGCACCTTTTTTCCTCAAAAATACCATGTAAAATGCGTCTTCCAAGACGAATGTTGTTGTATTTGCTCGCCCGATAGGGACGTGGATTTGTATGATGTCATTACATTATGAGGTTAACTTAAGTAACTATTCAATTCAGTCTTTTATATGATATAAGATCGGACGAGTGATGAATGTAAACAAACTCTTATGTCGTGGACTTGTGGTACCACAGCCTACGCGGCCCCAACAAATCTCCAACCACAACAACAACAACTGTTTCAGTGTGTGTGTATTTACCAACGGTAGTTGTAATTACCTAGTTGTACATTTGTGGTGAGTGCTCCAGCAAACTTGTGGTGAGTGCTGAGACAATAGATAGTTTAAGAAAAGGTTACATAAATTCATGGATATGGTGAAGCTGTTTTTGTGTGAGAATGACTTAATTTTTTTTTCTCTCAAAATTTCTCTCCAATATTAGGGTGCGTCTTCCAAGATGCAGCATCTTGTAAGCCGTAAAATACGGTCGTCGGCAAATTTTGATATCTTACAGGTGAGGCCTTCATCAATATCATTGACATAAATTAGAAAAAGAATGGGACCAAGAATTGAGCCCTGTGGCACACCACTTTTAACGTCTCGCCAGTTAGATGATTTACCGTCTATGACAACACGTTGCTTTCTTTCGGAAAGCCAGTCTTCAACCCATTTAAGAATTTTCCCAGATATGCCATGTGATTCTAATTAATTTAATAACCGTTTGTGGGCATCATCGGACAATCAAGGCTATGGCAGAGAGGGTTCCAGTAACACCTGCAAAAACCATATTTTAGTATGGATGGTGACATCCTAGCACAGTCCCCATGGCCATTATAGCAAAGGCCATTATAGCAAAGAGGAAAGGGCTACCTTTATGTGACTGGGAGAGGTGTGGAGGAACCCCCCAATTCAAAGTGCACATTTCGGGAGAGGTACTGTAACAGACATACATTCTCGAAATAACATCTCTGTTGACAAAACGTCACGTCGTGTGCTGGAAAATATCAAATACCAATACGGAACTCACAAACAACTCACCAACTGGCTGTTGGCATCCTGCATGTCCGACACCAATTGTTGTTTGTGCCATTCTAATTCTCGCTCCATTTCAGCTCTACTCTGTGCAAGAGCCTCGTCTGCTTCTTTCTGCAACCTGATAGGTAATAAAGTATATCATTAATAAGCATGACACCTCAAATATATAATATATAGTATATATATATATATATATATATATATATATATATATATATATATATATATATATATATATATATATATATATATATATATATACAGAGAGAGAGAGAGAGAGAGAGAGAGAGAGAGAGAGAGAGAGAGAGAGAGAGAGAGAGAGAGAGAGAGAGAGAGAGAGAGAGAGAGAGAGAGAGAGAGAGAGAGAGAGAGAGAGAGAGAGAGAGAGAGAGAGAGAGAGAGAGAGAGAGAGAGAGAGAGAGAGAGAGAGAGAGAGAGAGAAGAGAGAGAGAGAAGAGAGAGAGAGAGAGAGAGAGAGAGAGAGAGAGAGAGAGAGAGAGAGAGAGAGAGAGAGAAGAGAGAGAGAGAGAGAGAGAGAGAGAGAGAGAGAGAGAGAGAGAGAGAGAGAGAGAAGAGAGAGAGAGAGAGAGAGAGAGAGAGAGAGAGAGAGAGAGAGAGAGAGAGAGAGAGAGAGAGAGAGAGAGAGAGAGAGAGAGAGAGAGAGAGAGAGAGGAGAGAGAGAGAGAGAGAGAGAGAGAGAGAGAGAGAGAGAGAGAGAGAGAGAGAGAGAGAGAGAGAGAGAGAGAGAGAGAGAGAGAGAGAGAGAGAGAGAGAGAGAGAGAGAGAGAGAGAGAGAGAGAGAGAGAGAGAGAGAGAGAGAGAGAGAGAGAGAGAGAGAGAGAGAGAGAGAGAGAGAGAGAGAGAGAGAGAGAGAGAGAGAGAGAGAGAGAGAGAGAGAGAGAGAGAGAGAGAGAGAGAGAGAGAGAGAGAGAGAGAAGAGAGAGAGAGAGAGAGAGAGAGAGAGAGAGAGAGAGAGAGAGAGAGAGAGAGAGAGAGAGAGAGAGAGAGAGAGAGAGAGAGAGAGAGAGAGAGAGAGAGAGAGAGAGAGAGGAGAGAGAAGAGAGAGAGAGAATGGTGTAAGCTAGAATCAGATACCATTTCATTTTTTTCTTGTTCTTTCAGAAGATCTTCCTTTGTAAAGTGGAAGTCTACTTTTCAAGATTTTCTATTTTGTCAGTTGGTCTGGGATGCTGCACCTTGAAAAAGTATATTCCAGCCAATACAAAGACGATCATTGTGGGAGAGCTGCAAGAGAAATTCAGATCGAATGTCTTACATCCTTAATTGGAGAGAGAGGAAGAAGAAAAAGAAAAGAAATGAAAAAATAAATATTAAAATAAATAAATAAATATATATATACTGTGTATATATATATATATATATATATATATATATATATATATATATATATATATATATATATATATAGTATATATACAGAGGTGGGCAATCGGATTTGGAAGTCCGATTATCCGATTAATCGGACTCGCATTTTCGAATCGGACTAACCCCCGCCAACGAATCGGATAATCGCCATCGGACTGCCGAAAATTTAAAGCGATTTGCGATTAATCCAGGTCGACATCGTCTTTGTATTTTTCGCAATAGCAGTTTCTTAATAAATTTTTCTATATTTTCTCAAGTAAATTTTTTTCGCTTTATTCTATTCACACTTTAGTATTTTCTCTATAATATAATGCGCAAAAATATCATGATTATTTATTAAATCATATAAATTATAATAAAAAGGTTATATTTTACAAGTATAAAGTTGGTATAATACGTGTTTAGTTCTGGTTTTTCATACACGTCTCATCGGTTAAGTGACGCGCCGCACCAGTTTAGAGCCAGTCGTCGTGAGAGGAAGTGCTGCTGCTGCTGCTAGGGCAAAAAAGATTAAATTCCCTTTAGAAACATTGAAAATTGCTTTAAAAACATTGATCGCTTTTAAAAATATCGAATCGCTTTTTAAAATCTTTAATCTAAATCGGATAAGCGCTAATCGGACTTAGATTTTTTGGCAACCGAATCGGATAATCGAATCGGA
Source organism: Cancer borealis (assembly GCA_036785275.1). Taxonomy (NCBI): domain Eukaryota; kingdom Metazoa; phylum Arthropoda; class Malacostraca; order Decapoda; family Cancridae; genus Cancer; species Cancer borealis. The sequence continues at coordinate 21,144 of JAXIVD010003319.1, forward strand.
CTTGACGAGCTGGCGAATCGGTAATCGCTAATCGGACTTCAATTTTTTCAAATCGCGCCCACCTCTGTATATATATATATATATATATATATATATATATATATATATATATATATATATATATATATATATATATATATATATATATATATATATATATATATATATATATATATATGTATAATTACACATTTGAAATTTAAGAATGTTATATTACTGTATTTTAGTGTATATTTACAGTGTCCAGGTACTTTACACGGTCAGATTGGATAGTGTGCTTCATTAAATGCACACTGTTATATTAAGAATGGTCAGAATTACTGGTATCAAATGTATATTTACAGTATACAGGTACTTTACACAGTCAGATTGGATAGTGTGCTTCATTAATGTAC
>JAXIVD010003319.1:26738-47502 GCA_036785275.1 Cancer borealis
AAAAACATTTATATAATGCAGTATCACCTTGGGAATACAGGATCTAAGGGCAGACTAAACAAAACAAAAATTTACATTCAGTAGGCCTATTTGAGATTAAATTGGAGGCATCACACGACTTTTCCCTCCGGGTGAAATGTTTTTACTCACTAATAATTTTAAAAAAAATTACATCCTAACCGGTTTACAATTTAAGAACTGGTTTAGTGTTCACTAAGGCTACAACCCACCTTGGTTTTCCATCAGTCTAACATTCACTCGACCTTCCCCATCACTTCACTACTTCTGCAGCCCTTCCTGGCTAAAACACTGGCAATGTAATATGTGGTTCCTGAGAAACCAATTGCCTGGTTACTGCTGCTATTTGGCTGTAGTTCAGATTATTGTAGGGCACACCCCAGTCCACATACTCATGAGAGAAGTATGGATGATCTCGTCAACTGTACAAGATCCCGGACACTCGGTAGCTAAGTTGAGCCTTCCCTACCCTTGGCTTTCACACCAAAACAAACAATAACATAAATTCTCAGTCATTCATCTTCATTTTCTCATAACATTCGCATTCAATCACCCTTCATTCGTTTCCGCAGCAAGTGGTCATACAGGAAGCATTTGACAGAGCTTAGGCTACGTCCTGATGTCTCCTCCACCTCCTAACACCGGCAGACTGTAGCTTAGAGGCCTAATCACACTACTACCAGGTGTGATTCCCGTGGAGGCATTGGTTCTTCATTGTCTTCCTTGGCACACGGCACTTCCAAGGGGGCTAATAACCATTCCTCGGTACCCACATACGGCTTCACTTTCTCAGCCGCCCTCTGCACCTTTTGTCTGGTAAAGACGTTCTCTAGCAGGTAAGCACCACCATCCCTAATGATTTCTATAGTCTTGTAGGGACCGGTCCACTTAGGGTTCAGTTTCCTGCTAGTACCTGGCAGTGTCACGTCCTTTCTGACCCACACCAAATTGTCCAACACTGACGGCTTGGTTAGTTCTTTTTCTGTTCGCCACTTCCCGGTACCGTCGTGTCTGTTTGAGATGGGTCTGTTTGATCACCTCCTTAGCCACCTCTAGTCCTTCGGGGTCTCCTGCAATACTGGGGGAGGGGGGAATCCACTTGACGAGGGGCATGGCGTCCGAAGAAGGCGAAGAAAGGCTGGACGGCCGTTGAAGAGTGCACAGCATGGTTGAGTACTGTCTGGCAGGACGCCAGATACTGCGGCCACTTGAGTGGGTACCCTGCACATAGGATAGCCAGTACCGTCTTGAGGGACGAATGGAGCCTCTCCGTGGTGCTGTTCCCTCGGGGATGATATGGGGTTGTATGGCAGTTGGCAATCCGATGCCTCCGGCAGAGGTCTTGGAACTGCCGGGACACAAACTCCAACCCGTTGTCGTGGACCACAGACTGGGGGGTGCCGAAGTCTGCGAGGTACTGCTCCATGCTCTCCAGAACAGTGTGTGTGTTTTGTTTGTGTTGAAAGTTTAGGGTGCCTCTAAGTTGTTGAATCTTTAACTCACTAACCTTACTTAATTTCATCACAAAAAAAAATAAACTCGAGCTTTACTAAATGATTACGGCAATGTGGGCAAAACCTGACACAAATAGGTGCCTAATTAAACAAAAATAACATCACTTGCTTTCACAAAATTCATCATCTTCCTTTACATCTAACGTTTTCCGAGTTATCCTAACTATAGCGGGATAATCGTTAGGGTACCTTAATCCAGGCTAACTTATTTACTAACTTAATCCAGGCTAACTTAACCTAACCCAGAGCTACACCTTAGCAAATGAACACACCATGTGTCACGTAGGACCGTGAGTACACTAGCCTTATTTATCATTTCTCTTACTTGATTATCGCATGACAAGAAACTTTTCCATCCTCACTTGCTGTGGTAATTGTTAGGTAGTGCTCAAAAGACTTTGAATCCCACCAATTAAGCCACCAGTGTGGTGCCCGGGGGGGGGCTGCTTCAGAAGTACGTTATTTATTCAAATGATGTTATTGGTTGATTAATTTCTTTACCTAATTAATTTGTTTTACTTTCACTTCACTGCTGAAGGACCACCAGTGTGGTGCCTTGTCATTAAATTAACTTCTAATAGGGGACTCTTATGGCAATTAAAAAGATATTTACTTTGATTAATTATGTTTATTAATGGTCCCTGATGTTGGATATTTCCTTGAATATTAAGAAAAGAGAGCTGCCACCAGGGTGGAATAGTAGTCACTTCCTGATACATTCTCTACTAACTCTTCTAACTTAGGAAGAGGATGAATATCCATAGCTAGTTGTTTATTTACTTTTCTATAATCTAAACAGAGTCTTTTGTCTCCCCCTGGCTTATTAACTAAAACTATTGGGGACAGCCAAGCCGCAGTTGAACTTTCGATAATTTCTTTCCCTTCTAACTCCTTTAATATTGACTGAATCGCCTCCTTTGCTTTCTCGGGATAACGGTATAGAGGCGTACGGCAAGGTCTTGGATCGTCTACCTGAATATGTGCTGGTTCTGCTTGAATTAAACCTAACTCGCCTGGATGTACTATAAAGAGTTCTTGATGTTGTTGGATGATTTGAAATAACTGTTCTTTCTGTTCTGGATTTAAATGTGACCAATCACGAGATTCTAGGATGGACTGCAGTTTTTCCCAGGGTGTTTGGTAATTACTAACACAATCATTCTCAGGTCCGAGACCCCCACTAATACGGGAGATAGTAACGGGGGTTTCTTCTGTTTCTAATTGTTCATCTTGCACTCGTTCATAGGTGACTAACAATGTTCCGGGGTGCAAGGTTAACCCTACCTTGGTGTTATTAATGACGGGGATAAACAAAGTTTGATCTTTAGTGACAGTCATAACCATTGGTATTCCATTCTGGACGTATTGATGTCTGGCTTCAACCATTACTACGGTGTGAGGTTGTTCATCGACTTTAATTTCCACCATGGTCATTAAGTAACAGTCCAGGTGCTTACGAGTAGTTAATCAGCCATATTTGGGGCGGTTATTGGGGTGGTTATTAGGGGCGCGTCGTGTTTCTCTTACCACTCTTTGAACTTTACCATATTCATTTGTTGTTAACACTAAAGGATAAGTCAAGTTATTCCAATAAACTTTTCTTGCTTGATAATCTAACGTAAATGTAGCTTGACTGATGGCATTCATACCGAGCAAGGCTGATGGACGCAGATACTTATCAGGAATTACCGCTACTTTAATGGTAATTGGGTGATTACTGGTACTAGAAATGGTAACACTAGCTTGACCCAAAACTCGTAATTTACGACCAGTAATTCCTTGCAATGTGGGAAATCTTGAACTATGTTTTATTTCCAGCCCTAATTCTTCCGCTGCGCTAAGCTTAAGTAGAGATACATCACTACCTGTATCTAACATTACTTCGAGCACATGGTGGTTAACGTCCAGATTAATGACCGGTGATTGTCACGCTATTCTCCCACTCATGTCTCGTGACTCGTGAGAGAAGGACGTGTTTCCTGTTCGCTTGACCTGACCGCTTGACCCACCGCTGCCCAGCCAACACGCTAAGTTTCATATTTTCCAAGGATATCTCTTGCTATTTTTTGCTGTCTCTACATTTTAAACATTTTACACGACTATACATACACATACATCAGTGCTACATATATAACTCATGTGTTAATATTCTGTGTAGCCCTTAAAATCCTTCATTCGTACATTATTGTTATTAATTAATCTTAGTGTCTGTGGTGTTATTTCCTCAGTAAATACTAATTTTCTTCTTATATATTTGTATTTTGTTGCTATAAAGTAATATTACTACACCACCCTTGCTCAAAAATTTGACCTTGAAAGTTCAGACCTGACTGAACAATTCTTTTTTATTTTCATCCGTCTACCTGCCCGAACCTTTCAAGATCTTAATCCTTGGCTTACCTCTTCTCAGCGTTAATTTGTCTACCTGCTCCTCTGACCTGACCTCAGCTTAGTATAATCCTTCTACCTGGCCTGACCCTTTCAAGATTTTAATCCTTTAATCTCTCACAATCCTCACTAATATCTCTTTTGACAGTGATAATCCGTCTAGCTGTTCCAAACCTTTTTGTATTGTTAATTCTTTCTCCAACTACAGTTAATTATGTCACCGAAGTGCGATGTATGTGATGGGCGCTTTGCTGCAAATTTCTTTTCAGATTCGACAGTCTGCCGTCTGTGTTTTTTACAGAAGGAAAATGATGAACTTAAGAAAAAAATTGATATTTTACAGGAGTTCGTCACAGCTAACGTTGGAATTTTACCTCCCTTGTCTCCACCTACAGGACAGGAGACAAGTTACGCCGTTGTAGCTGCCAGATAAAACGACGCTCCATGTCTACCTGAACGCGTTATTCAGGGGGAAGTACCTTTCACTCCTGTCAGAAATGGTGCACGACAAATTAATAAAAAAATCTTTCTTACCTGTCTCTACTTATAACAGTTTTAGAATCCTGATGAAAGAAGAAGAAGAAGAGGACCATGAGACGAGGATTATTGGCGATTCTATTGTGAGAGACCAGCTTACGGAGTTTTGTGGGAGGAACCGATCAAACAGAAAAAGGCTGTGCATGCCAGGAAGACGTTTGGATGACATCACAGCAGCCTGTGACGAGGCAACCAGTCAAGTAAATACTAACACGCTTTTAATTATCCATGCAGGTACAAATGACGTCATGAACACCAGATCCGAGGAACTGCTGGAGAGATACAGGAAGCTGATTCGACGATACAAATGTAAGACTAATAAAATAATTCTTTCAGGAATCCTTCCCCGAAGTAGTGCACAACAGCTTTTTTCAACAGGGCCTTCAGCACCAATAACCGTCTTAAGTCCATTTGTACAGATGAAGGAATCGACTTTATCAACTGCTGGGATGACTTTTATAACAAACCTTTTCTTTTCAAGGACGATGGCTTGCACCTCAATCCAGTTGGAGCTGCTCGTTTAGGCAGGCTACTTAATGACAAAGTTTCTGATTTCAGAAGAAAAAACAGTATCCAGCCTCGCACAACCTCAGCTACGTAAGTAACACCATGTATAGAAAAACTAACGTAAGCAATTGCCTAAAAATTTGCATGTTTAACGCGCGCAGCCTCAGAAATAAATTCTCAGATTTAGAAGCACTTGCAGCATCTGAAGATTTTCACATTATTGCAGTATCGGAATCTTGGATTAACACAGAAAATAGAGACTTTTTAGCAGAATATAATTTGTCAAGCTATTCAATATTCAGTTGCGAACGACAAAATAAAAAAGGTGGGGGCGTTCTTTTTTACGTGAAAGCCAGTCTTAACCCTACAGTCTTGCAAACTGAAAAAATAGGTAACGTAGATGTTATATTTTTATAACTGAAAACAAGTTCTAAGAAAATTATTATTGGACTCATTTATAGACCACCAGCACACAATAATAATAGCGATAGGAAATTATTCGACCAGATAATCGAAGTAAGTAATTCATTTGAAAGCGTAATCTTTGGAGACTTTAATCTTCCTGTAACTTCATGGGGAAATTCTCTTAAATCTCATATGGGTCACGACTTATATAATAATTTATTAGAGAGTGACTTAAGTCAGCACGTAAGCAAACCCACGAGAGGTGATAATATACTAGATCTTGTATTTTCAACAAACGACGGTCTAGTAAGTAACGCTAATACGGACCCTGAATTCAGTACCAGCGACCATAAAATTGTCTCTTTTAACATAAATCTCGAAGTTTACAAAGATAACGTAAGCGAAGAACTTATCTTCATGTATCGCAAAGGTAACTTTGAAAAACTGAGAAAGCTTTTAGCAGATACTGATTGGAGCGTAGTAGACAACGAAACCGATGTAAATAGATCGTGGGAAAAGTTTTATAACATCTTAAATGAAGCCGTTAAAGTATGCATTCCCATTTGTAAGAGACGTCCACGTAAAAATAAAAATATTAATAAACCAAAATGGTAGAATAGCCAGATTGAGGCAGGATTATTACTTAAAAAGCGGGCACATGATAAATATTTACTATCACAAAACGAAAACGATAAAATAGAATACGAAAGACTAAGACGCGAAACAAAAAAGATGATTAGACGAAGTAAAAAAGATCTCGAAATATATATTGCGAATAAAACTAAATCCAACCTCAAGGAATTTTACACCTACGTACGTAATAAAAAAGTTATCACAACTAATATTGGCCCACTCCACCTAGAAAACGGTAAGGAAATAAATACAGAATCAGAAATGGCCGAAGTACTAAATGATTATTTTGCATCCGTTTTTACTGTTGAAGACACCGATGAAATCCAGGAAGTAACCCCAGCTAAACCTAACTTAAGTCCTTTAAGCGATTGTCACTTTACTGAGGATATAATAACTAAGGCACTTGATAAAATTAAAGTAAATAAAACTCCTGGTCCTGATTGTATTGCACCGAGAGTCTTAAAAGAGGCAACATTTCAAATCAGCAAACCTCTTGCAATACTATTTAATAAATCTTTAAATTCTGGAAAAGTTCCCGACATTTGGAAATTAGCAAATGTTACCCCTATACAAAAGAAAGGAGATAAAACACTACCGATTAACTACAGACCAATCAGTCTCACATCCGTAGTTGGTAAATTAATGGAAACTATAATACGCGATAAACTAGTGACTTTTCTTGAAGAAAATAGCATGATTAATAATTTTCAACATGGTTTCCGAAACAAACGATCTTGCTTAACGAATCTTTTTGACTATTATAACGATGTATTCAACATTTATGACGAGACAAAAGCGGTCGATATAATTTATCTCGACTTTCAAAAAGCGTTTGACAAAGTTCCCCACAAACGGTTATTAAAAAAATTAGAATCACACGGCATATCTGGAAATATTCATAAATGGGTTGAAGACTGGCTTTCCGAAAGAAGACAACGCGTTGTCATAAATGGTAAATCATCTAACTGGCGAGACGTTAAAAGCGGGTTGCCACAGGGCTCAGTACTTGGTACCATTCTTTTTCTAATTTACGTAAATGATATTGATGAAGGCCTCACTTGTAAAATATCAAAATTTGCCGACGATACGAAGATCACGAGTAAAGTAACTACAACCGCCGATAAACTACAATTTCAATCAAACCTCAACATGTTAGTCAATTGGTCAAAGAAATGGCAAATGAAATTTAATGTCGATAAATGTAAAGTTTTGCATATCGGTAGCAATAATCAATTCAATAAATATACAATGAATGACTCTGAACTTTCCAAGGTTAAATATGAAAAAGACTTAGGGATAACTATTAGTAACGACCTCAAACCAGATAAACATTGTTCAGACGTTGTTAAAAAAGCTAACAAACTGGTCGGTTTCATCGGTAGAACTTTTGATTATAAATCTGAAAAAGTTATCCTTACATTATATAATGCACTTGTACGCCCTCATCTAGAATATTGCATTCAATTTTGGTCACCATACTATAAAAAAGATATTAATAAGCTGGAGAGAATACAAAGAAGAATTACTAAAATGATCCCAAGACTGCGAAACAAGTCTTACGAAGAACGTCTAAAGGAGCTGAACGTATTCAGTTTATCCAAACGTAGGCTATGAGGGGAGCTAATTCAGGTTTTTTAAATTTTTCATGGTTTTGATAATATTAACATAAACGATTATGTAACTACCGATCTCACAAGCTCCACCCGTAACAATGGCTTCAAGATCACTGGTAAGCGCTTTAGATCAAATGAAGCGAAGCATTTTTTCTTCAATAGAATCGTAAATGTTTGGAATTCTCTCCTAGCACAAATTGTCAACAGTACTACAATTGAATCATTTAAGAAAAACTCGATAAGCATTTAGAATCTGTTAACCAAGTCGAATATTTCACTACTGCGTAATTTTTTTTTTTTTTTTTTTTTTTTAGCATAGATTACTTCTTGTTTTTTTTTTTGTTTTTTTTTCCTATACAAATTCCATGTTAGTTTTTTCATGGTACATGGTATCACTTCCTCTTCCGGCCAGCTTCGGCTGGAGGGAGGGGTGGGTGGGGAGGAGCCTTCCACTTTGCTGTCCTTTTGTCTCTATCACGTAGATATTATAGTAGTAGTAGTGTAGCTAAACAGACAGCCTCGTTAGGTCCAGTAGGACTGTTGCTGTCTGTTCTTCCTTTGTACTCCTTTGAATCATATTAATTCTCCCGGGACAACCTGGTTGTTCTCTTTGAGAATTCATACGCAGGCAATCATAGCAGGAGCCTGGGCGATGTTGTTTACGACATTCTGCTATAGAATGACTATTAGCTCGACAGTAAGGACAATATTTTTCTCTCCTATCCCATTGTCTAAGTCTCCTCTCGACTCTTTCTAAATTGCCCCTCCCTGTTGGTGTTCTCGGAGGGTGACGTGCTATGGCACCTTGGGCTGGTAAAGTGGTTCAATTGTTCGCACGTTATCCCGTTGTTGTGCTAGCACCACTATTCTCTCATTATCTAATTTGCTCAGAAACTTTTTAAGGGTTACATTCTGGTCTAAGTACAACTCTAGTCTATCTCTACTTTCTTTTGGCATACCCTTCAGTAGTTTGTTTTTAATGAGTTGTTCAGTGTTAAGCACCTCTCCCGACTTTGTCTGTACTTCTAACAACACAAGTTTACATTTTAGGTTGGTTACAAATTCTACTGGGTCTTCGTCATACGTATATTTTAAATCGTTCAAGGAATCAAAGATACGGTCTTCACTTTGGTCGGTGAGTTCAGTAGTTAGGTGCTTCTTAAAGTTCTCCCATGATATAACTTCTTTATTAAGGATATTCTGAATAAATAGTGAAAGGGGTGCATCTACTCGCATCCGAACTATTTGTTGACGTTCGTCTGTTAACTGAGAACAACTTTCTACCTGTGACAAGAAAACAGTGAGTCGTCCCGCGCCGTCCACACCTTTCAACTGACGTAACTCCAGAATAGGGATATCACGTGGCTTCAAAAAGGTTTTAACTGGTCTTTCAAGGGGGGTGCAGATTCCCTGCGGCGCAGTTCACCTATTAAATCCTCAACACAAAACCTTAAATTATCCACTTCCCTTTCTAACGACTCCATTTTCCTCTGATCGTGATGACCGACTTCTGAACACTCTGGTTTTATTGCTCCACCAAGCGCTTGTTCACCCACTTCTGTTACTTCCTCCTGGGGAAACCACGAGTCGCCTAACAAGTCTATCTGAGAATTCATAATTAAAATTTAATTGGAGGGGGGAAGGAAACCCGGCGATCCGAAGACCGCGACTCACTTAACGACCTGGGGACATGTGCCCGCAGAGGAGACTTTGAGCGCATCAGTCCACTAACACTATCACTAACACTTAAAAAAAAAAAAAAACATGCATCACTATTAACACTGCGTAACTATTCTAATCACCAATCACTAATCACTACTCTGTAAGGGAATAAAAAAATTAACTGGAATGGGGGCTAATTACCTACTTTACTAGCACACGAGGTACTGCGTAGCGTCCTCCGGACAACGTGGGCTGATGCGTAATTTGCATCCCACCGCTGCAACCACTGTACCGAGGGTCAGTGTTACTGCCACTGTACCATAGGTAAATGTTACTTTCTATTGACAGCGCTGTCATCACTGTACCATTTCGGTATTAACTCTACCTTCTCATCTACTACTTTCTATCTACTTTCTATGCTGCCACCACGACACCCCCTTGGGCATCGACACTATCACTATTACTACTAGTAGGTCCTCCACCACTGGGGTTGAGATACGAAATAAAAAAGAATATAATAAAATAATGAACAGACTTTAATGATTAATAAATAAGAGAAGTACTCGCTATATCTGTGGTGGTGCTCTTACAAGTACTTATCCACCATCCACGACACAAACATAAAGAAATATATTAATACATAAATATTCCTAGCTAAATCCTACCTAATAATACGTGAGGGAACTGATGGAAAAGCTTGACCAAAATACACTCACGCCACATATAATGTTTGCGAGTCACTGGGTCCTTCTTGCCGTCGTCCACAGCGAAAGGCAACTCCATATGCAGCCTTAGACACACCACAACCGAAAGACAGTCATTTGCTGGTCCTCTCGGCAGCTGTATCCGGGAAGACAATTTAATGTTAGACATAAATCTTTGCACTATGATTTTTCAAGAGTGTGGCAAGTCTTTTAGGAACACTGAATTCTTACCTGTCTGGAGCGGGGTCACTGAACACTAGTGACTGACCTTTTTTTTTTTTTTTAGGGGGGGGGGGCATCAGGCATGGCATAGGCTATTAGGCCATATAAATTAAATTTTGAACTTATTTTTTATTTTTTTATTTTTTTCCCTTTAATTTATTTACATATTTGTTTGTTTGTTTGTTTGATTTTTTTTTTTATTCATTTTATATTTGTACATAGAAAAAAATAAATAAATATATATTCATACAATTCCATTCACGCATCATGCATACACATTCATTCTTGGGGCCTGAACCTAAGGCAAAACTAAAGTCATTAGTCAGGGTAAGTGGGGGACAAAAATGATACATACATATAATGGGGGAGGATACGTACGAATACGTATTTACAATAAATTTGGGGATAAGTGCATGATATTCACGCTAGGCACATAATCATTCATTCAAAACATATTTATAATAAAAGAAAGTGCAGTATATACAAAGTGTCAATAATAAAAAAGAAAAACATTGAAATATACAAATAAGTCATAAGTCTTTGATTAAATTGGTCTCGGCCAGGAAAATCATCAGGTTATCGACCACATCCGGATGCTGGTCACCCAGAAGGGTGGTCTGCGTCATCGGAAGGCGGCGGGCCTCACAGCAAGCTGCGAGGGACAGTGGGGCCTCCCGATAACGCACACAGTGAAGCAGGATGTGGTCGATAGAGAGGGTAGTGTGACAGGTGATGCATTGGGGTGGGAAAGCGTGGGCGATGTAGGGGAGCATGTGGGTGGATAGGGTGCAGCCCATCCTGAGGCGTCCGAGGACCACCTCCTGACGCCTTGTGGGGCGGTTGGAGAAAGCCCACTCGCCTAGGATGGGTTTTACTGTGGGAAGATGGAGGTTGTCCCAGTGACTTTGCCACAGGAGGTAAACTGATGATTTTGCAGCCGAGAGACATGACTGCAGATCGCGACGGAGGTTCCACGCTCCCTCGAGCTCTACAGCGGACCTAGCCAGCATGTCAGCCTGCTCATTCCCGTAAATACGCAAATGACCAGGCATCCAAAACAAAGAGAAAGACTTACGGCGTGAATTTAGTTTATTAGTGATATTGCCTTGGATTTCATTGGCATCCATGCGCCCTGATTCTATCGCCTGAAGGGCTGACATAGAGTCCGTGAAAATGACATTTACGTTATGATTTGAATTTAGTGCATAGTCTATGGCTTTATCAATTGCAAAAAGTTCTGAGGAAAACACCGATGAATGGGAATGTAGTCGGAACCTGAGGGCACATTCACGCGACCAAACACTAGCACCCACACATTCACTCGACTTGGAGCCGTCAGTGTACAGGTGGAGGGAGGGAGGGAGGCTAGCGACGAGAGCCCGAAAGTGATAGCCTATCTCCACTTCGGTCATGGCAGGCTTGTGGTTGGGTAGCCATTTGATAATAATGTTGGCATTGGGCTCCCAAGGGGCTTTTGTTTGTTGCACAAGCTGGTCAACACCGTCAAGGTCCACTTAACACTTCTGGCATAAAGTGTGAAGGCGGACAGCTAGTGGACGGTGTCGACCAGTGTAGAGATGGTGGTGCTGCTTAATTGCAGTAGCTGCCATGAGACCGAGTGGAATCTTCCGGGCCGTTGACAGGCCGTATGCCAGTAATAGGCCGTCCCGTCGCATACTTAGTGGTGGTATATTGGCCTCAACCTCCAAACGCCCCACGCGTGTACACCGTAGGGCTCTAAGACACATTCGCAGACATGCATTCTGAAATACATCCAGCCTCCTCAGTGTTGCGTCCGACGCAGACCCATACATCGGTGAGCCATAGTCTAAGTGAGAACGAATTAAGGACTTGTACACCATTAATAAAGATTTTCTGTCTGCTCCCCAAGAAGTACCTGATAGGTATTTTAGGACATTGACTTTTTTATGGCAACGAACTAGTAAATTATTTATGTGTGTTTTCCAATTGAGTCTGCTGTCAAAATGCAGACCCAACAACTTAACTGAGTTTTGAAACGGTATCGGCTGGCCTTGAGGAGAAATATGCAAAGCGGAAATTTTACGTTGAGTGAAAACTACACAGACACACTTTGGAACAGAAAACTTAAATCCCCACAGAGAGGCCCACTGTTGGACGGAGTCAAGAGAAATTTGAATCCGTCCAGCCGAGAACTGCGCATTTGGCGACGAATGCCATAACGCACAGTCGTCAGCATAGAGCGAGTATTTAAGATTTATTGGAACAGGAGTTGATGACAGAATATCATTATTCATAACACAAAATAAAGTAGGACTAATAACACTACCCTGTGGCACCCCATTTTCCTGGACATAAATGTCCGAGAATACGTTACCGGGAAGCTTGACAGTGAAAGTTCTGTCCTGTAAGAAATTACAAATAAAAATAGGCAAGTTACCTCTTAAACCGTGAGCATGGAGTTTCATGAGGATACCGTGTCGCCATGTCATGTCGAAGGCTTTGTGAATGTCCAAGAACACTTCTATCATGAATTCTTTTTTGGCGAAAGCCTCTGAAATGCAATGCTCCAGGTGCATTAAATGGTCCATCGTGCTTCGGTATTTGCGAAAACTCGATTGTTGACCACTTAACACACCTTTTGCTTCTAAAACAAAAAATAGCCTTTTGTTAATCATGCGTTCCATGACCTTACAGAGACAGCTCGTGAGCGCAATAGGGCGAAACGCACTGGGCTCCGTAAGGCGACCAGTCTTTTTGGGTATTGGGATAACGTGAGCAAAGTGCCAAGATTGGGGGAAGGTGTGAGTGGTCCAGATTCTATTATAAAGGGAGAGTAATTTAGAAAGTGAACTAGGACCGAGATGTTGGAGCATGCTGTATGATATTTGATCTGGACCAGGACTGGAGCCTTTACAGGATTTAAGGGCAAGGAGGAGTTCATCCGGCGTAAACTCTGAGTTGTAATCAGTGTTTACGCCTCCTGTGGCAAAGTTTGGGACTGTTTGTTCTGCTGCCTTCTTCCGGGGAAGGAAGGCAGGGTGGAACGAGGCGGAGCTACTCGCCTGTTCAAATTGCCGGGCTAAGGTGTTGGCAATAGCTGGGGGGGTGTCTGTAACATCCCCGTTGGTGATGAGTGTGGTTATCGGAGTGGTAGTTTTTTTTCCCGCTAAGGACATGGACTGTGTTCCATACCTGTCCTAGCGGGATTGTACGGCTTACTGATGACGTGAACTCTCTGAAAGAGCCCCTCTTAGCTTGAAGGATGACTTTCCTTGCCTGAGCCCTTGCCCTTTTATAGGCTATGAAATTATCTTGACTGGGCTGCTGGCTGAAGTATCTGTATCGCCTATTACGCTCACGAAGTGCTTGTCGGCAATCCGTTGTCCACCATGGAACTCCATGCTTTGTGTGAACTGTAGAAGTTTTCGGAATACATGCCTCAGCGGCGTGTAAAATGGATTGTGTTGCGTTGCTAACCATTGTGTCAGTGTCCTCGCCAGATATATCCATATCGGCGATCACACGGAAGGTTGCCCAATCTGCTTTCTTAAAATTAAATTTAGGTGGAGGAGGGATAGTGGCAACGTCGCGTGCGTAAGAAATGCAGATTGGTAGGTGGTCACTTCCGTGTCCGTCGTCGCTGACCTCCCAAGAGAAGTCAGAGAACATATTTGGCGAGGCCAATGACAAGTCAATGGCAGTCGCGTTACCTGTCCGATCGTCTACACGAGTCGCACAACCATTGTTCAGAAGACAGAGGTTTGTCTGTAGGAGAATGTTAACAATCTGTTCCCCACGTACACTTGACCTCTCACTGCCCCATTGCTGATGATGGGCGTTAAAGTCGCCCAAAACCAACTTGTTGCCTGGAAGCTGGCGAAATAACGACCTTAAGTCATCATCAGCAATAGGCGTATTGGGAGGTAAGTAGAGAGAACAGATAGCCAGATACGTGCCATTGAATTTCACTCTGCACGCGACTGCCTCCAGAGTGGTATCCAACGTCACTTCTGTGTGTGGTAGTGTTTTATGTGTGTATACGGCCACGCCGTGACCGTCGTGTCTTCTGTACGCATGGTAGTATTTTAGTACTGAAGGATCAGGATGATCCTCCAGCATCGTCTCTTGTAGGCAAATAACGGACGGCCTGTGTAAGTTCACTAAAAGTGACAAATATGGAAGTTTATTCCGAATACTTCTACAGTTCCACTGTAAAACGTTGAACGTAATGGTTTAAGAGTTATGGGGGCGGCCGTGTTTCCTAATTTTTTTGCGCTCGGAGGCGCTAGCCGGGGACCTCTCTCGGCCCTTGCAAGAGGAGATCTGCATCGGTTCGTCAATAGTTAACTCCCCGGAGCTGGTCGAGAGGGAGCGAGCGTGAGAGCCCCTCCTCGATGGCGCGGGAGCTGGGATGACATGAGAGGAGGAATTGCGTTCTAATTTTGTGTAATTACATTTAATGTTATCCTTGTCATTCTTTTCTGTCTTCTTAGCTGGAGTGGTAGAGACAGCAGAGGCATATTTGGTATTAGTGGAGGAGGAGGAGGAGGAGGAGGTAGAGGTGGTGGTGGAGGAGGAGGTGGAGGAGGAGGAGGGGAAGGAGGAAGAGGCAGGTGTGGTTGTTTTCATGATAGTAGGTGTTGGAGGAGTAGATGAGGTATTCGTAGTAAGAGAAACAGCTTGGGCAGGTGCAGCCGGCAGAGGTTCAGTCTGAATCGAAACAGACTTCATCACTGGACGCATCTGTACGCTTGCCGCGTATGAAACGCCTGGAGAAGGCGCGACGTGCGCCTCCTTCACTCGCTTCCTCGCGTCAAAGTACGAGATGCCTTCGACTGCCTTAACGGTACAGACCTCTTTCTCCAGCTTCCAAGCAGGACAATCCCGCGAGAAAGTAGAATGAGCTTCTGAACAGTTACGACACTTCTCTACCAATGAAGAACACTGTTCCGACGAATGACCTTCGCAAGCACACTTACCACAAAAAGAGTGAACCGAACGACAAGCATTTCCGTGGTGACCATAGAGTTGACATTTAAAGCACCGAAGAGGGTTTGGAATATAGGGACGAACGGGAACCCGCTCGTATCCTACATCCACTCTATCGGGCAACTTGGCAACAGCAAAAGTTAAAGTGACTGAAGCAGTGTTCCTTCTCGCACCGTCAACGAATTTAGTTATCTTTCTAGCCCCAATGACGCCCTGGTCATGCATGTTATCAATGATTTCGTCTTCCGTCATATCCACAAAATCGCGATGGGAGGCAACCCCCCGACACGAGTTCATGGATACTGGGATCGAAGCTTCAATCTCAATATCATGCATGCGTTGTAGCTTCATTAGGGAACTGACCTGTTTGGAGTTGAATGTTTCAA
Organism: Cancer borealis; assembly: GCA_036785275.1. Classification (NCBI taxonomy): domain Eukaryota; kingdom Metazoa; phylum Arthropoda; class Malacostraca; order Decapoda; family Cancridae; genus Cancer; species Cancer borealis. The sequence goes on from JAXIVD010003319.1 coordinate 42,299, forward strand.
TTAATAAATCTCCGCTTGCAAGTTTTTTTACATTGGCAACAGTACCAATGTTTACATCAATGACTTTTTTAATTATAAAAGAATTTACAGTAGAAAGGCGGGTCTGGGTCTTAGATTTTAGAGTCACATAGGTTGCTTTGTCATGGGAGATGGGCCGTGTGTTCGTCAGGGGTGGTCGGTCTGGACCCTCCCTCCCCCTAGAGGGGAGAGGGGGGGAAGCGGCGTCAGCCATGGGGTACACCCCCCTCCTACAGGAGGGGAGCGGGACACAAGCAGGAGGACACCAGGGAGGAGTTTCCTAGCGTCAGATTGTCTTGCCAAACCACTCTAGGGGGGCCGATCGGTGTTATTTCACCCCAAAAGCACGCTCACTGAGGCGGACACTCCGTAGGTGAGAGAGGAAGGACAATCTGACAACCTGACAACAGACACTTACTGTTGTCACTAAGGTGAGGACAATGAGGTAACAAAACTCAGTACATGGGTAGAGGGACACCTATATTTATTTAGCTAATCCTAGACCTGAGGGGCCGTCAAAGTACAAATAACACCCGAATGTGAAAGACGTAAGCGACAGGACGATAAGTACACAGTACCGTGTCTGGGCTCAGTCTTTTTTTTTTTTTTTTTTTTTTTTTTGTCATCAGGCTATTAGGCCATATAAATTTAAGTTTTACTTATTTTATTCAATTATTTATTTTATTTTATTTTATTTTATTTCATTTTTATTTTTATTTTTTATTTTATTTATTTATTTATTTTTTTATTGATTTATTTTTTATTTACTTATTAAATTTTATTCCCTTTAATTTATTTAATTATATATTTTTTATTCATTTTATATTTTCATACATAGAAATACATTCATACAATTTCAGACACGCATCATGCACAGACATTCATACTTGGGAGCCTGAACCTAAGGCAAAAACTAAAGTCATTAGTCAGTGTAGGTGAGGGACAATAATAGTACATACATACAATGGGGGAGGATACGTACGAATACGTATTTACAATAAACATGGGGAATAATTGACATTCACGCCAGACTTATAATACATACTCTCATTCATATCAACATATATATATTAAAGGAAAGTGCAGTATATACAAGGTGGTACAATAATAAAAAGCATTGGAATATACAAGTAGGTCATAACTCTTTGATTAAATTGGTCTCGGCCAGGAAAATCATCAGGTTATCGACCACATCCGGATGCTGGTCACCCAGAAGGGTGGTCTGCGTCATCGGAAGGTGGCGGGCCTCACAGCAAGCTGCGAGGGACCGTCGCGCCTCCCGATAACGCACACGGTGAAGCAGGATGTGGTCGATAGAGAGGGTAGTGTGACAGGTGATGCATTGGGGTGGGAAGGCGTGGGCGATGTAGGGGAGCATGTGGGTGGGTAGGGTGCAGCCCATCCTGAGGCGTCCGAGGACCACCTCCTGACGCCTTATGGGGCGGTTGGAGGAAGCCCACTCGCCCAGGATGGGTTTTACTGTGATAAGATGGAGGTTGTCCCAGTTACTTTGCCACAGGAGGTAAACTGATGATTTTGCAGCCGAGAGACATGACTGCAGATCGCGACGGAGGTTCCAGGCTCCCTCGAACTCTGCAGCGGACCTAGCCAGCATGTCAGCCTGCTCATTCCCGTAAATACGCGAATGATCAGGCACCCAAAACAAAGAGAAAGACTTACAGCGTGAATTTAACTTATTAATGATGTTGCCTTGGATTTCATTGGCATCCGTGCGCCCTGATTCTATCGCCTGAAGGGCTGACATAGAGTCCGTGAAAATTACAATTACGTTATTATTTGAATTTAGTGCATAATCCCCATACTTTATCAATTGCAAAATGTTCTGAGGAAAAAACCGATGTATGGGAAGGTAGACGGAACCTGAGGGCACATTCACGCGACCAAACACAAGCACCCACACATTCATTCGACTTGGAGCCGTCAGTGTACAGTTGGAGCGAGGGAGGGAGGCTAGCGACGAAAGCCCGGAAGTGATATCCTATCTCCACTTCGGTCATGGCAGGCCTGTGCTTGGGTAGCCATTTTGTAATGGTGTTGGTTTTGGGCTCCTAAGGGGTTTTTGTTGGTAGCACCATCTGGTCAACACCGTCAAGGTCCACCTCACACCTCTGGCATAAAGTGTGAAGGCGGGCCGCTAGTGGACGGTGTCGACCAGCGTGGAGATGGTGATGCTGTTGAATTAAGTTAGCTGCCATGATACCGAGTGGAGTCTTCCGGGTCGTGGACAGGCCGTATGCCAGTAATAGGCCGTCCCGTCGCATACTTAGTGGTGGTATATTGGCCTCAACCTCCAAACGCCCCACGCGTGTACACCATAGGGCTCCAAGACACATTCGCAGACATGCATTCTGAAATACATCCAGCCTCCTCAGTGTTGCGTCCGACGCAGACCCATACACTGGTGAGCCATAGTCTAAGTGAGAACGAATTAAGGACTTGTACACCATTAATAAAGATTTTCTGTCTGCTCCCCAAAAAGTACCTGATAGGTATTTTAGGACATTGACTTTTTTATGGCAACGAACTAGTAAATTATTTATGTGTGTTTTCCAATTGAGTCTGCTGTCAAAATGCAGACCCAAGAACTTAACTGAATTTTGAAGCGGTATCGGCTGACCTTGAAGAGAAATATGCAAAGTGGGAATTTTACGTTGAGTGAAAACTACACCGATAAACTTTGGAACAGAAAACTTAAATCCCCACAGAGAGGCCTACTGTTGGACGGAGTCAAGAGCAATTTGAATCCGTCCAGCCGAGAACTGCGCAATTGGCGACAAATGCCATAACGCACAGTCGTCAGCATAGAGCGAGTATTTAAGATTTATTGGGACAGGAGTTGATGACAGAATATCATTAATCATAACACAAAATAATGTAGGACTAAGAACACTACCCTGTGGCACCCCATTTTCCTGGACATAAATGTCCGAGAATACGTTACCGGGAAGCTTGACAGAGAAAATTCTGTCCTGCAAGAAATTATGAACAAAAATAGGCAAGTTACCTCTTAAACCGTGAGCATGGAGTTTCATGAGGATACCGTGTCGCCATGTCATGTCGAAGGCTTTGTGAATGTCCAAGAACACTCCTATCATTTAATTCTTTTTTGGCGAAAGCCTCTGAAATGCAATGTTCCAGGTGCATTAAATGGTCCATTGTACTTCGGTATTTCCGAAAGCCCGATTGTTGACCACTTAACACACCTTTTGCTTCTAAAACAAAAAGCAGCCTTTTGTTGATCATGCGTTCCATGACCTTACAGAGACAACTCGTGAGCGCAATAAGGTGAAACGCACTGGGGTCCGTAAGGCGACCAGACTTTTTGGGTATAGGGATAACGTGAGCAAAGTGCCAAGATTGGGGGAAGGTATGAGTGGTCCAGATTCTATTATAAAGGGAGAGTAATTTAGTAAGTGAACTAGGGCCGAGATGTTGGAGCATGCTGTATGTTATTTGATCTGGACCAGACTGGAGCCTTTACAGGATTTAAGGGCAAGGAGGAGTTCATCCGGCGCAAACTCTGAGTTGTAATCAGTGTTTACGCCTCCTGTGGCAAAGTTTGGGACCGTTTGTTCTGCTGCCTGTTCAAACTGCCGGGCTAGTATGTTGGCAATAGCTAGGGGAGTGTCTGAAACATCCCCGTTGGTGATGAGTATAGTTATTGGAGTGCTTGTTTTTTTTCCCGCTAAGGATATGGACTGTGTTCCATACTTGTCCTAGCGGGGTTATACGGTTTACTGATGCAGTGAACTCTCTGAAAGAGCCCCTCTTAGCTTGAAGGATGACTTTCCTTGCCTGAGCCCTTGCCTTTTTATAGGCCATGAAATTAGCTTGACTGGGCTGCTGGCTGAAAAACCTGTATCGCCTATTACGCTCACAAAGTGCTTGTCGGCAATCCGTTGTCCACCATGGAACTCCATGCTTTGTGTGAATTGTAGAAGTTTTCGGAATACATGCCTCAGCGGCGTATAAAATGGATTGTGTTGCTTTGAAAACCATTGTGTCAGTGTCCTCGCCAGATATATCCATATCGGCGATGACACGGAAGGTTGCCCAATCTGCTTTCTTAAAATTAAATTTAGGTGGAGGAAGTATAGTGGCAACGTTGTGTGCGTAAGAAATGCAGATTGGTAGGTCGTCACTTCCGTGTGCGTCGTCGCTGTCCTCCCAAGAGAAGTCAGAGAACATATTTGGTGAGGCCAAGGACAAGTCAATGGCAGTCGCGTTACCTGTCCGATCGTCTACACGAGTCGCACAACCATTGTTCAGAAGACAGAGGTTTGTCTGTAGGAAAATGTTAACAATCTGTTCCCCACGTACACTTGAATTCTCACTGCCCCATTGCTGATAATGGGCGACCCCCCTGATCTTCCGCCCAGACCGATATATATATCCTCAGTTCCATTGACGTCACGAGTTTTTCCCATCATCCCCTTTATCTAGTTGTCCCTACTCTAACAATAACAAGGTATTTAACAAGTGTCAAGAATACGAGGATTTACCGGTGATTCCGTAAAGGAATCCGTAATGATAGTTGGCCCATTGTACTCGGTACATATATATATATATATATATATATATATATATATATATATATATATATATATATATATATATATATAATAAATATATATATATATATATATATATATATATATATATATATATATTATATATATATATATATATATATATATATATATATATATATATATATATATATATATATATATATAAATATATATATATATATATATATATATATATATATATATATATATATAAATAAATATATATATATATATATATATATATATATATATATATATATATATATATATATATATATATATATTTATGTATATATATACATATATATATATATATATATATATATATATATATATATATATATATATATATATTTATGTATATATATATATATATATATATATATATATATATATATATATATATATATATATATAAATATATATATATATATATATATATATATATATATATATATATATATATATATATATATATATAAATATATATATATGTATATATATATATATATATATATATATATATATATATATATATATATATACATATATATATTATATATATATATTATATATATATATATAATATATATA
>JAXIVD010003320.1:5000-20000 GCA_036785275.1 Cancer borealis
ACTTCCTCTGACTGCTTGTGTCTTTCTTTAATTTTCTGTACTGTTTTCAAAGACAGATTACGGCTGGCATCAGGCGGATGTGAATGCTTACTTGTTTCTCTTTGAATAACTTCGTCTTCTGTTACTTGTGGCGAACCAGCGAGTAAGTAACGTCAGAGCTTGTTTGGGGATTCGAAGTTTTAAGTCGAGGCTTCTCTACGTGTATGTTCTGCCAAGTGTCCTTTCGGCCAAATGTCTGTCGGCCAAATGTCCGTCGGCCAAATGTCCGTTCGGCCAAATTTCCGTTCGGCCAGAGGAGGTGAGGTAAGGTGAGATTAGGTGAGGTGTGAAGTGAGGAGAGGAGAGGTGAAGTGAGGTGAGTTGATGTGAGGTAAGGTGAGGTGAGGTGAGGTGAGAAGAGGTAAGGTGAGGTGAAATGAGATGGGGTGAGAGGAGGTGAGGTGAGGTGAGATGAGTTGAGAGGAGGTGAGGTGAGAGGAGATGAAAGGAGGTGAAGTGAGAGGAAGTGAGATGAGGTGAGGTGCGGTGAGAGGAAGTGAGGTCAGGTTAGGTGAGGGGAAATGAGGTGAGGTGTGTGAGAGGAGGTGAGGTGAGGTGAGGTGAGGTAAGAGGAGAAAAGGTGAGGTGAGAGGAGGTGAGGTGAGGTGAGAGGAGAAAAGGTGAGGTGAGAGGGTGTGAGGTGAGGTGAGAGGAGATATGGTGAGGGGAGGTAGGAAGAAGTGAGATGAGAGGAGGTTAGAAGAAGTGAGGTTTGGTGTGGTGGAGTGAGGTGACGTGAGGTGACGTGAGAGATGAGGTGAGAGGAGGTGAGTTGAGATGAGGTTGGGTGAGTTGAGGTGGGAGGTGAGTTGAGAGGAGGTGAGTTGAAAGGAGGTGAGGTGAGGTGTGATGAGGTAAGAGGCGGTGGGGTGAGGTGAGAGAAGGTGAGGTAAGGTGAGAGGAGATGAGTTGAGGTGAGAAGAGGGGATAAGTGGTGACGGTAGGTGAGATATGAGGATATGAGGTGAGAGGAGATGAGGTGAGGTGAGAGGAGGTAAGGTGAGGTGAGGTGAAGTGAGGGGAGGTGAGGTGAGGTGAGTTGAGGTGAGGTCAGAGGAGGTAATATGAGGTGAGGTGATAGGAGGTGAAGTGAGAGGATGTGAGGTGAGAGGTGGTGAGGTGAGGGGAGGTGAGGTGAGATGAAGTGAGTTGAGGTGAGGTGAGAGGAGGTGATGTGAGGTGAGGTGAGATGAGGTGAGAGGATGTGAGGTGAAAGGATGTGAGGTGAGAGGATGTGAGGTGAGAGGTGGTGAGTTGAGGTGAGGTGAGGTGAGGTGAAGTGTGGAGAGAGGAGGTGAGGTGAGGTGAGGTGAGGTGAGGTGAGGAGAGAAGGAGGTAAGGTGAGGTGAGGTGATGAGAGGGGAGATGAGGTGAGTTGAGTTGAAGTGAGAGGAGGTGATGTGAGGTGAGGTGAGATGAGGTGAGAGGAGGTGAGGTGGGAATGTGAGGTGAGAGGTGGTGAGGTGATGGGAGGTGAGGTGAGGTGAGTTGAGGTGAGGTGAGAGGAGGTGATGTGAGGTGAAATGAGACGAGGTGAGAGGATGTGAGGTGAGAGGTGGTGATGTGAGGTAAGGTGAGGTGAGGTGTGGTGAGAGGTGATGAGGTGATGTGAGATGATGTGAGAGGAGGTGAAGTGAGGTGAGGTGAGAGGTTGTGAGGTGAGGTGAGATGAGATGAGAGAAGGTGAGGTAGGGTGAGGTGAGGTGAGAGGAGGTGAGGTTAGGTGACAGGAGGTGAGGTGAGGCGAGGTGACAGGAGGTGTGGTGAGAGGAATTGAAGTTAGAGAAGGTGAGGTGAGGTGAGGTGAGAGAAGAGGAGGTGAGGTGAGAGAAGAGGAGGTGAGATAAGGTAAGGTGATACAAGGTGAGCTGAAATGAGAGGAGGTGAGGTGAGGAGGGGAGTGAGGTGAGGTAAAGTAAGGTGAGAGATGGTTAGGTGAGGTAAAGTGAGGTCAGATGATTTGAGAGGATGTGAACCGAGATGAGGTGAGGGAAGGTGAGAGAAGGTGAGATGAGGTGAGGTGATAGGAGGTGAGGTGAGATGAGGTAAGGTGAGAGGAGGTGTGGAGAGGTGAGGTGAGGTAATTTGAGAGGTGAACCAAGAAGAGGTGAGGTAAGAGGAGTTCAAGTGAGGTGAAAGGAGGTGAGGTGAGGAGAGAGGAGGTGGGGTGAGGTGAGGTGAGGTGAGGTGAGAGGAGGTGAGATGAGGTGAAGCGAGGTGAGATAAGAGGAGGTGGGGTGAGGTGACAGGATGTGAGGTGTAGTGAGGTGAAAGGATGTGAGGTGATGTATGAGGAGGTGAGAGGAGGTGAGGTGAGAGGAGATGAGATGAGATGAGATTAGATGAGATGAGGTGAGGTGAGATGAGAGGAAGGAAAATGAGGTGAGGTGAGGTGAGATGGAATAGAGGAGATGAGGTGAGGTGAGCTGAGGTGAGGTGAAGTGAGGTGAGGTCAGGTGAGAGAAAATGATAGGAGGTGAGGTGAAGTGAGGTGAGGTGAGATGAGAGGAGGTGAGATGAGGTGAAGTAAGGTGAGAGGAGATGAGGTCAGATGAGGGTAGAGGAGATGAGGTGAGGTGAATTGAAGTCAGGTAAGATGAGATGAGAGGAGATGAGGTGAGATGAGATGAGGTGAGGTTAGGTGAGGTGAGGTGAGAGGAGATGAGATGAAATTAGGTTAGATGAAATGTGCTGAGGTGAGGTGAGAGGAGGTAAGGTGAGGTGAGAGGAGGTGAGGTGAGGAGAGGGAAGAAGAGGGGAGGGGAGGGGAAGGGAGGTGAGGTGAGATGAGGTGAGAGGAGAGGAGAGAGGGTGATAGGAGGTGAAGTCAGGTGAGGTGAGGTGAGAGAAGGTGAAGTGAAGTTAGGTGAGTGGAGGTGAGATGAGATGATGTGAGGTGAGAGGTGGTGAGGTGAGGGGAGGTGAGGTGAGGTGAGGTGAGGTGAGAGGGGGTGAGGTGAGGTGAGGTGAGATGAGATGAGGTGAGAGGAGGTGAGGTAAGAGGATGTGAGGTGAGAGGTGGTGAGGTGAGGTGAGGTGAGGTGTGGTGAGAGCAGTTGAGGTGAGGTGAGGTGAGGTGAGAGGAGGTGAGGTGAGGTGAGAGGATGTGAGGTTAGAGGATATGAAGTGAGATGATGTGGGGTGAGAGAAGGAGAGGTGAAAATAGGTGAGGATTGAGGGAGTGAGGTGAGAGGAGGTGAGGTGAGGTGAGTTGAGGTGAGGTGAGTTGAGGTGATTTGAGAGGAGAGGAGGTTAAGTGAGGTGAGGTGAGGTAAGGTGAGAGGAGGTGAGGGGAGGTAAGGTGAGGTGAGGTGATTTGAGAGGATGTGAACCGAGATGAAGTGAGGTAAGGTGAGAGAAGGTGAGATGAGGTGAGGTGAGAGGAGGTGATGTGAGGTTAGGTGAGGTGAGGTGAGAGAAGATGAGATGAGATGAGGTTAGATGAGATGTGGTGAGGTGAGGTAAGAGGAGAAAAGGTGAGGTGAGAGGAGGTGAGGTGATGTGAGAGTAGGTATGGTGAGGTGAGGTAGGAGGAAGTGAGGTGAGAGGAGGTTAGAAGAAGTGAGGTTAGGTGTGGTGGAGTGAGGTGAAGTGAGAGGAGGTGAGGTGACGTGAGGTGACGTGAGAGATGAGGTGAGAGGAGGTGAGTTGAGATGAGGTTGGGTGAGGTGAGGTGGGAGGTGAGTTGAGAGGAGGTGAGTTGAAAGGAGGTGAGGTGAGGTGTGATGAGGTAAAAGGCGGTGGGTTGAGGTGAGTGAAGGTGAGGTAAGGTGAGAGGAGGTGAGGTGAGGTGAGAAGAGGTGAGGTGAAAAGAGGTGAGGTGATGTGAGGTGATGTAAGAGGTGAGGTGAGGTGAGGTGAGGTGAGAGAAGGTGAGGTGAAAGGAGGTGAGGTGAGGTGAGGTGAGGTGAAGCGAGGTGAGGTGAGAGAAGGTGAGGTGAGGTGAGTGTAGGTAAAATGAGTTAAGGTGAGAGGAGTTCAGTTCAGAAGAGTCGAGAGGAGGTTAAGTAAGGTGAGGTGAGAAGAGGTGATAAGTGGTGACGGGAGGTGACGTGAGAGGATATGAGGTGAGAGGAGATGAGGTGATAATAGGTGAGGTGAGGTGAGAGGAGGTAAAGTGAGGTGAGGTTAGGTGAGGGGAGGTGAGATGAGGTGAGTTGAGGTGAGGTCAGAGGAGGTAATGTGAGGTGAGGTGATAGGAGGTGAAGTGAGAGGATGTGAGGTGAGAGGTGGTATGGTGAGGGGAGGTGAGGTGAGGTGAGGTGAGTTGAGGTGAGGTGAGAGGAGGTGAGGTGAGGTGAGGTGAGATGAGGTGAGAGGATGTGATGTGAGAGGTGGTGAGTTGAGGTGAGTTGAGGTGAGGTGAGGTGTGGAGAGAGGAGGTGAGGTGAGATGAGGAGGAGGTGAGGTGAGATGAGGTGAGGAGAGAAGGAGGTAAGGTGAGGTGAGGTGAGGGGAGGTGAGGTGAGGTGTGTTGAGGTGAGGTGAGAGGAGATGATGTGAGGTGAAGTGAGATGAGGTGAGAGGATGTGAGGTGAGAAGTGGTGAGGTGAGGTAAGGTGAGGTGAGGTGTGGTGAGTGGAGATGAGGTGAGGTGAGGTGATGTGAGAGGAGGTGAGGTGAGGTGAGGTGAGTTGAGAGGATGTGAGGTGAGAGGAGATGAGGTGAGATGAGGTGAGGTGAGAGAAGTTGAGGTGAAAATAGGTGAGGAGAGAGGGAGTGAGGTGAGAGGAGGTGAGGTGAGGTGAGGTGAGGTGAGAGGAGGTGAGGTGAGAGGAGTTGAGGTGAGAAGAGGTGAGAGGAGGTGAAGTGAGGTAAGGTGAGGTAAGGTTAGAGGAGGTGAGGTGAGAGGAGATGAGGAGAGAGGAGGTGAGATAAGGTGAGAGGAGGTGAGGTGAGATGAGAGGAGGGTCGGTGAGGTAGGGTGAGGTGAGGTGAGAGGTGGTGAGGTTAGGTGACAGAAGGTGAGGTGAGGCGAGGTGACAGGAGGTGAGGTGAGAGGAATTGAGATTAGAGGAGGTGAGGTGAGGTGAGGTGAGAGAAGAGGAGGTGAGATGAGGTGAGATGATACAAGGTGAGCTAAAATGAGAGGAGGTGAGGTGAGAAGGAGGTTAAGTGATGTGAGGTGAGAGGAGGTGAGGGGAGGTGATTTGAGAGGATGTGAACCGAGATGAGGTTAGGTAAGGTGAGAGAAAGTGAGATGAAGTGAGGTGAGAGGAGGTTAGCTGAGGTGAGGTAAGGTGAGAGGAGTTGTGGTGAGGTGAGGTAAAGTGATTTGAGAGGAGGTGAACCGAGATGAGGTGAGGTAAGAGGAGTTCAAGTCAGGTGAGAAGAGGTGAGTTGAGGAGAGACGAGGTGGGGCGAGGTGAGGTGAGGTGAGGTGAGAGGAGGTGAGGTGAGGTGAGGTGAGGTGAGGTTAAGTGAGGTGAGAGGAGGTGAGGTTAGGTGAGGTCAGGTGATATAAGAGGAGGTAGGGTGAGGTGACAGGAGGTGAGGTGAGGTGAGGTGAGAGAAGATGAGATGAGAGGAGTTGAGGTGAGGTGAGATGAGAGGAGGTGAGGTGAGATGAGATGAGGTGAGGTGATGAGATGAGATGAGGTTAGATGAGATGTGGTGAGGTGAGGAGAGAGGAGGTAAGGTGAGGTGATAGGAGGTGAGGTTAGATGAGAGGAGGTGAGGGGAGGGGAGATGATGTGAGATGAGGTGTGGGGAGGGGATGTGAGAGGAGGTGAGTTAAGGTGAGAGGAGGTGAGGGAAGGAGAGGGGAGGGGAGGGGAGGGGAGGGGAGGAGAGGTGAGGGAAGGAGAGGTGAGGGGAGGTCAGGTGAGGTGAGAGGAGAGGAGGTGAGAGGAGGGGAAGTCAGGTGAGGTGAGGTGAGAGAAGGTGAGGTGAGGTGAGAGAAGGTGAGGTGAGGTGAGGTGAGAGGAGGTGAGGTGAGGTGAGAGGAGGTGAGGTAAGGTGAAGTGTGAGGAGAGGAGAGGAGAGGAGAGGAGAGAAAAAACGAGGAAAAGAGAAGAGAAGTGAAGAGATTAGAGAAGATAAAAGAGAGAAGAGAATAGGGATGAGGAGAGAGAAGAGAAGAGAAGAGAATTGAAGAGAAGAGAAGAGATAACGGAAGAGAAGAGAAGAGAATTGAAAAGAAGAGAAGAGATAAGGGAAGAGAAGAGAAGAGTGAATAGAAGAGAAGGGAAGTGAGTAGATAAGCGAAGAGAAGAGAAGAGAAGAGAAGAGAAGAGAAGAGAAGAGAAGAAGAGAAGAGAGGAGATTACAAAGGAAGAACAGACACTAACAGGAGTTGATGCAGAGGTAGAGATAGAAGTTTTGGACAGATAGAAGTGAGAGAGGGATAGAAAGGAGGAAAGATAGGAAGGAGGAAAGATAGAAAAAGCTAAAGATAAAAAGGAGGAGAGAGAAAAATCAGGAGGGATCAGGAGGAGATATTAGTTTATTTTCGTCAATAAAATTATTACATTAAAGACCTATAACAATTCATTACATCAATAAGATAATTACACTGAAACATTAGAACAAATAGTTTCATCAACAAAATAGTTACATAAAGTTATATATAAACATTCGAACAATTACTTACATCAACACAATGATTATATTAACAACTAAAACAATACATTTCATCACTAAACTAATTACATAAGGACACACACACACACACACACACACACACACACACACACACACACACACACACACACACACACACACACACACACACACACACACACACACACACACACATATATAGTTTACAACAGACAAAAAGTAATGTTACATGTAACTGCAAGAATGTTGTTCACACACTTTTACACACTTTTTTTTACACATAATGCCTCGTGCACAGGTCCATTGTTTCATCATTACACTTGTCGTTTTTCTATTGTTATACTCTTTTTCTTTTTCTTTTTTTAGCTTATTCACATAATTTTTCAAAATGTTAAGTATCATTACAATTTTCAAGCACTTATAAGCTTCTCTTTCTATTTTCTCATTTCTTTTCTTTTTATTTTTCTAACTATTTTCTTTTTCAACTTTATCATACTTCTTTTTTTTTTCTTCAAATATTCATGTATCAATGCAATTTTCAAGCACTTTCACTACACTTAAGGCCTTCTTCACTGGTCCTTTTTTTCATCACTACACTGGTCGGTTTTTTATGTGCTCTTTGCTTTTCTTTTTTCTTTTCTAATTATTTTTCTATCTTTTTCAACTTTTATTTTCATACTTTCACTACACTTTTTAAACACTGAAGGCCTTCTTCACAGGTCCTTTTTTTCATCAGTACACTTGTCGTTTTTTTCTGTTTTTCTTTTCATTTCTTTTCTTTTTATTTTTTTAATATTTTTAATTATTTTTCAACTTTTATTTTCATATTTTCACTACACTTTTTAAACACTGAAGGCCTTCTTCACAGGTCCTTTTTTTCATCACTACACTTGTCGTTTTTTCTGTTTTTCTTTTCATTTCTTTTCTTTTTATTTTCTTATGATTTTTCATGATTTTTCAACTTTTCACTGCACTTTTTATACACTGAAGGCCTTCTTCTCAGGTCCTTTTTTTCATCACTACACAGTTTGTTTATAAATGTTTCGGTCCTTTCCATTCTATTCCATTCCCCCAGACTCACACGGACAGGTCACCATCTTCCAGAGCATGGTTCAGCAGAACGGTGATCTTGTCTAGGTCAGAGCTCATGTTAAGCCTCCACCTGAGGTCAGAGAGGTGCTCGACGTCGGGGATGACCTCCAGCGCAGTAGCCACAATGTCAATGGCATCGGACTCCTGCTGGAGGCGGTCAGTGTCCCGCTTAGCCAGACCAAAGACCAGCAGGAAGGCACGCACGTCCCCCTCGTTGGACGCGTCCACCAACACGTTCCTTTCGTGGATGTCACCGTGGGTGACTCCCCTGGCATGCACGCGCCGCAAATGCCGCTCACCTGCACGAGGGCCAGCAGACAGGAGCGCACCTCTCCTCTCCTTAGGCAGTCTTCTAGCGGCTCTCCCGGGCACAGCTCCATCACCAAGGAGGGAGGAGAGTCAGTCGTTACCCTGTAAAGCCGGGGAACGCCAGCCTCGCCCTCCACCTCCCGGAGTAGCTCCGCCTCCTCAGAGGTTTTCGCAATGAGGTCAGGATCGTCCAGGGGCTTCTTGATGGCCACCTTCACGATCCTGTCCCGGGAGAGAGCCAGCCACCCTCTGTGCACCACGCCGTACTGACCTTCCCCCAGGACCTTCCCCATCTTGAGGTGCTTCTTCTTTATTGTCTTCATGGTGGCGTTGGTTGAAGTGCTGCTGGGGTCCTCTTTCACTGTCTTCTCGGGCTCCATGGAATGCTCGGTAAAACTCTCGGTAACTGGCGTCATGTTCTTCATCTTCATATTCTTAACCATTTTACTCAAGAGATTGAGGAAGGTAACTTTTAACGTACTTGCAAAACTGAGGTGACGAAAATATAGAGGTTGTTTTTTTTCCGTTCCACAAGAGAGCAGAGCTAAGCTTCCAGGTTGGAGTTAACATGATTTTCTTTGATAATAGTTTGCCATATATTAATACATTTTATTTATTTGTGATTCAATGTTGACTAAAGTAGTTTTTTTCCTCCTCCTCCTTCTCCTCCTTCTCCTCCACCTCCTCCTCCTCCTCCTCCTCCTCCTCCTCCTCCTGCTACATGTTATCACTTCCTCTTCCCGCCAGCTTCGGCTGGAGGGAGGAGTGGGTAGGGCGGAACCTTCCACTTTGCTGTCCTTTTGTCTCTATCAAGGTATATTAGAGTAGTAGTGTAGCCAAACGGACAGCCTCGTTTGGTCCAGTAAGATTATTATTGTCTGTTCTTTCTTTGTACTCCTACTCCTCCTCCTCCTCCTCCTCCTCCTCCTCCTCCTCCTCCTCCTCCTCCTCCTCCTCCTCCTCCTCCTCCTCCTCCTCCTCCTCCTCCTCCTCCTCCTGTTCAAGATAATTAAAGGATTTGATAATATCAATGCAGAAGATTACATAACTTTTGATCGATCAAATATAACAAGAAGACGTCATACTTTTAAGATTACTGGTAAAAGATTCACATCAAACGAAGCCAAACATTTCTTTTTCAATCGGATCGTTAACGTTTGGAACTCCCTGCCCGCCAATGTCGTCGACAGTAAAACAATTAATACATTCAAAAATAGACTGGACAAATACTTAGAAGCCAATCCGCAACTAAAACATTATTCGTCAACATAGTAAACTTTGAGCAAGTTCCTTCTAATGTACAGTAATTACAAAGTCTCGATTCGGAAGGACGTTGCTAGGGGCCTGACATCGCTTGCCTGGTAGTAGTGTTAGTGACAGTAGTAATAGGCTAGTCTAATCTAATTCCACCCATTTATTTATTTATTTTTACTTATATTGCATGGTTGGCCTTCCTCTCCTGCCAGTCGTGGCTGGTGGGAAAATCCCTCACCCTTACTATCCTGTATCCTTCATCCCAGATTAGATAGTGTAGTCTAGTTTATCACAAACAGCCTCGTAAGGGCCAGTAGGCCTGTTGCTGTTTGTTCTTCCTATGTGTTCCTCCTCCTCCTCCTCCTCCTTCTCCTCCTCCTCCTCCTCCTCCTCCTCCTCCTCCTCCTCCTCCTCCTCCTCCTCCTCTAAATCAGATGATGACTTCATGCACTACATTGCTACCAAAAGGCACTGTGAGAAGGTAATTAAAAATGCGAAACATAACCTTGAAATTAGTATATCGCAGCAATCGAAAACAAATCCTAAAAAGTTCTATCAGTACATACGTAGTAAGAAAACTGTAAAAGATAAAGTTAGCCCTATAAAAGATGTTAACAACAGACTTGTGAGTGATTGTAAAAATATGGCTAAAATTCTAAATACCATTTTCCATAGCGTGTTTATCACCGAAGATATATCGTCACTGCCGATTGTAAATTACATGTTTAGAAGATCCGAAAATGAAATGTTTAAAATTGATGAAATAACTGAAAGCCATATAGTTAAATATTTAAGAAACTTAGACCCAAATAAAAGTACAGGTGCCGATCAATTATCAGCGAGATTATTACTAGAGTGCCAAGATGAACTTTTGCTACCCTTGAAATTACTCTTTAACAAATCCCTTCAGGAAAGATCAGTGCCAAGTCTTTGGAAATGTGCAAATGTCACACCGATATTCAAGAAAGGTAACAAATGCGAAGCTGGTAATTATAGACCCATCAGTCTTACTTCGGTAGCTATCAAAATTCTTGAAAAAATTATCAAAGATAAAATTACATCTTTCCTAGATAATCACAATCTGATTTTAAACACTCAACATGGCTTTCGAAACAACAGATCTTGTCTCTCAAATCTGTTGGAATTTTATAATTATGTCTTCTCAAATTACGACGAGCGAGTTCCTTCTGATATTATTTATCTCGATTTCAGAAAAGCGTTTGATACCGTGCCACACAAGCGTCTTTTGATCAAACTAAAACTCACGGAATGGGAGATCAGTTGTGTACGTGGATAGATAGCTGGCTAATGGATCGGAAGCAGCGAGTTATGATTAATGGTGAAGCCTCCGATTGGCTTCATGTTTCTAGTGGAGTTCCACAGGGGTCTGTTTTGGGTCCTTTACTCCTCTTGATATATATAAATGATTTAGACTGCGGCATTACTACTAAAATATTCAAGTTCGCTGACGATACCAAAATAGGTGGTAAAACACTCACGATTGGCGACTGTAAGGTCATACAGCAGGATTTAGACAACTTAAGTACCTAGAGTGATAAATGGCTTTTGAAGTTTAATAAAGATAAATGTAAAGTAATGCGCGTTGGTTTCAATAATCGAAAGCATAATTATAAATTACAGTCACAAAATTTAATGAAAATTGAAGAAGAAAAGGATCTAGGAGTACTAGTAAAAAGCGATTTGAAGAATGGCATACAATGTTTGGCTGCTAGTCGTAAAGCTAACATTATTCTTGGATTTATTGCACGTAATTTTCAATGTAAGAATCCGGAAGTCATAACGCGTCTTTATACTTCGTTAGTGAGACTCCACTTAGAATATGCAGTTCAGTTTTGGTCGCCGTGCTATCTAAAAGATGAAAATAAACTAGAGAGCGTGCAATGACGAGCAACTAAACTAGTTCCAGGCGTTCGTGGCTTGTCTTATGAAGAGCGTCTGAAAAGATTAGATATGTTTTCCTTAAAAGACCGTCGAATCAGAGGTGATCTGATTGAAACCTTCAAGATACTAAAGAATAGAGATCACATAAACCTTGAACATTTCTTCGAGCTCTCATCACAACTGATAACGCGAAATAATGGCTTAAAGATTAAAGGACAACGTTTCAATACCGATTTGCGAGAAAAAAAAATTTAATATACGGGTAATTGACTTTTGGAATAAACTACCAGCATCTATAGATCAAGCTAACACGATTGTCACCTTTAAAAATCGATTAGACAAGTATTATAAGGAATTCGACTTTTAAATTTTGTCCCGCGGTAGTGTTAGATTGATTTAGATTAGCCATTCTATTTTTCCATCTTTCCTATGTGGTGCCCGGGGGAGGGCTGAGGCTGTTCGGGTTCTGAGGTACGTTATTTATTTAAATGATGTTATTGCTTGATTAATTTCTTTACCTAATTAATTTGTTTTACTTTCACTTCACTGCTGAAGGACCACCAGTGTGGTGCCTTGTCATTAAATTAACTTCGAATGGGGAACTCTCATGGCAATTAAAAAGATATTTATTTTGATTAATTATATTTATTAATGGTCCCTGATGTTGGATATTTCCCTGAATATTAAGAAAAGAAAGCTGCCACCACCCCCAAAGGTTTAATGAGAATTAGGGGATTCTCAGGGAATTTAATTTCTTCCTAAAGGGAAGTTAAAATATTCGAAAGAGAAAATAATTACTACCAGGGAAATATAGGCGACCAATGAAAAGAAAAGGGGAACTGATTTAACAATTTAGTTATTTGGTAGAGTGGACTGAGTTTCAATAAGGCACATGGATTCGTGGATTTGTTTCATATCCTTTTTCAAGAGTGTTGAGCACCTCCCACATTAACCTTATCACACCAACGGAGGTTAGTATTAACACAGAATCACTTTCTCAGATTTTTCTTGAGTTATTTATTTAATGTATACTTTGAATATCACAGGCTGATCATTGAGTCTTAGAAACACGGCTTAGTTATAGTATCAGACAACTTAATGGCTCATGGCAGAAAAACATCATCTTCCTCAAAAAGAAAATAAATACAGAGTTGGCAATACTTATCTCACCTCGAGATACCAAACTCTTCACACATTACACATTATACCCTTGACTCCCTTCCCTGAAAAATATCACCTTAAAAATGTTATAATTTTGTAACTGGGCCTGAGAACAGTTAAAGAACCTTTTCTCAGGGGATTTCCGAAAGTAAGGTGATCTCAATGTTTCTGTTTATGCATACATAATATAATTCTTCCTCACTAAGTAGGAATACGCGATTCCTATTCCTGAATACATGGGCTGGGTCTATCAGACCGTCTTACGTGACACATAGTTTCCTAAAGCTTAACTTGGAAATTTGGCAGTGGCTTCTAGCCGTTCATTTAACTACAAAAACAAAAGAAAGTAAATGAGAAATTGGTGTAACTGTCGTGGAGGCATTCTTTCCCTGTGAACGCAATCAACGTTGAACACCGAGTCCGTATAATTCACTTCCTTAACTCAGAAGTTAATACACAGTCACAATAACATAGAAATTACCGTGAAAAATATATATTGTACACCATGAAATATTTTGTAGGGAAATAGGACCCTGCGGTTTTGAAACCACGTTGTCCTTCTTTAAGAGAAGGAAATTGATATTATCCACTTATAATAGGTCTCAATAGGGGTTTATATATATTGTCAGGTTACTGGGGAAGATTATGGATTATATATTAATGGTGAGAGGCATTGAATTTCACAAATATTGAGGGATTCCGAGAGCGATGTCACTCACCTGTCAACGCAATCAACGTTGAACACCGAGTGACGCTCTCTGGGAAAAAGGCGGGAGATGAGAAGGGGGAAGGGGGGGGTTTCGAGGATATTCCTCCTTTGATCTTATTATTAATTGATTATTGAGACGTGAAATAGTTATCAGTTTATAGGAAATTAATTTTGACGCTAAATAAGTGACATTTAGATATCTATTGAACCTGATCTCTGGATTACTATATAGGGGAAAATTTTTGTCTACGTGACTTTTTGCACGTCGACGAGCCCCGGGGCATGATCACCTCATATGATGCAATATTACGTCATTCTTAACAAAGTTTTGTGGGAAGATAACTAAGTAGGTTAATTATATTAGACTATGAAGAGCATTTTGACAAGTTAATGACTATTAATAGTGATTAGATTATGATACTAATTTCTTTCCATAGAAAACTGTCTGGTGGGAGGGGTTGACTGCATAGGATTTGAAAGCTTGGAGAAACAATTCTAATATAAACATTAATATAATATGAATGATGTGTGAGTAAAAACATTTATATAATGCAGTATCCCCTTGGGAATACAGGATCTAAGGGCAGACTAAACAAAACAAAAAGGTACATTCAGTAGGCCTATTTGAGATTAAATTGGAGGCATCACACCTATATAAAATTTCCTCGTTTGTCTCTTTCAACAAACGAGGTGTTTTTTCTTCGTTCTTTTTCCTGCCGGGTAACGCCGGAGGGACTGGTGGTTGGGGAGGAGCCTTCATCTGTTCTATCCTTACCTCTTGCTCAATAATATCTCAGTCTTATAGCGTAGTTAAACGAGTGACCTCGCCATAGGTCGCAAGGCCTCCTGTCACTCGTCTCTCCTATGTACTCCTCCTCCTCCTCCTCCTCCTCCTCCTCTTCCTCCTCCTCTTCCTCCTCTTCCTCCTCTTCCTCCTCTTCCTCCTCCTCCTCCTCCTCCTCCTCCTCTCCTCCTTCTCCTCCTCCTCCTTCTCTTCTTCTTCCTCTTTCTCCTCTTCTTCCTCCTCTTTTTTCTCCTCTTGGTCTTCTCTTCCTCACTGTGTTCGTTTATTAAGATTTTTTTAATTTTTTTTCCATTTAATTGCAACTCATCTTAACTTTCACACGAATAATTTTAACTCCTTCTGGCTTTGTCTCTCCACCTGTCCCTTCTTAACACTTCATAACACCTCAGGTAACTCGATACAGGTATGATGATATACAGGTAATTAATTAAATTCCCTTCACACCTTTTCTACTTATTATCCTTCTTCTGTTTTCCCCTTTCCTCTGTTACCTCCCAGTTTCCTGCGTCTCTTTTTCCTTCTCCTTGCAATTTGCATGAGAGAGAGAGAGAGAGAGAGAGAGAGAGAGAGAGAGAGAGAGAGAGAGAGAGAGAGAGAGAGAGAGAGAGAGAGAGAGAGAGAGAGAGAGAGAGAGAGAGAGAGAGAGAGAGAGAGAGAGAGAGAGAGAGAGAGAGAGAGAGAGAGAGAGAGTGTTTCAGGCCAGGCCGCTCCACCTCCGACCTCCTTCTTCTCTCACAAGTATGGCAAGACACCCTCGATGAAGGCTTGGACACACTCGTGGTGGCACTGGACATCGCCGGCGCCTTTGATCGAGTGTGGCACTCCGGCCTTCTGGCAAAGCTACGCGCCAAGGGTGTCGATGGAAGTCTGCTAATACTGCTCGAGGACTACCTTCAAGGAAGGACGCTCCGAGTAGTTCTCAACGGGCGGTCTTCCAAACCTGCCTGTATAAGAGCTTCAGTTCCACAGGGCTCAGTGTTGGGGCCAGTCCTGTGGAACGTGTACATAGATGACCTGCTCCGTCAGATACCAGCAGTTAAGGCTTATGCTGACGATTGCACCATATCCCTTTCCTATTGCCGTCAGGACAGCCAGCGCGCCGTCGCCGCCGTCAACAAGCAGCTGAAGGCAGCAGAGGAGTGGGGGAAGGTGTGGCAGGTCGACTTCG
>JAXIVD010003320.1:25000-47284 GCA_036785275.1 Cancer borealis
CCTTTCGGCCAAATGTCTGTCGGCCAAATGTCCGTCGGCCAAATGTCCGTTCGGCCAAATTTCCGTTCGGCCAGAGGAGGTGAGGTAAGGTGAGATTAGGTGAGGTGTGAAGTGAGGAGAGGAGAGGTGAAGTGAGGTGAGGTGATGTGAGGTAAGGTGAGGTGAGGTGAGGTGAGAAGAGGTAAGGTGAGGTGAAATGAGATGGGGTGAGAGGAGGTGAGGTGAGGTGAGATGAGTTGAGAGGAGGTGAGGTGAGAGGAGATGAAAGGAGGTGAAGTGAGAGGAAGTGAGATGAGGTGAGGTGCGGTGAGAGGAAGTGAGGTCAGGTTAGGTGAGGGGAAATGAGGTGAGGTGTGTGAGAGGAGGTGAGGTGAGGTGAGGTGAGGTAAGAGGAGAAAAGGTGAGGTGAGAGGAGGTGAGGTGAGGTGAGAGGAGAAAAGGTGAGGTGAGAGGGTGTGAGGTGAGGTGAGAGGAGATATGGTGAGGGGAGGTAGGAAGAAGTGAGATGAGAGGAGGTTAGAAGAAGTGAGGTTTGGTGTGGTGGAGTGAGGTGACGTGAGGTGACGTGAGAGATGAGGTGAGAGGAGGTGAGTTGAGATGAGGTTGGGTGAGTTGAGGTGGGAGGTGAGTTGAGAGGAGGTGAGTTGAAAGGAGGTGAGGTGAGGTGTGATGAGGTAAGAGGCGGTGGGGTGAGGTGAGAGAAGGTGAGGTAAGGTGAGAGGAGATGAGTTGAGGTGAGAAGAGGGGATAAGTGGTGACGGTAGGTGAGATATGAGGATATGAGGTGAGAGGAGATGAGGTGAGGTGAGAGGAGGTAAGGTGAGGTGAGGTGAAGTGAGGGGAGGTGAGGTGAGGTGAGTTGAGGTGAGGTCAGAGGAGGTAATATGAGGTGAGGTGATAGGAGGTGAAGTGAGAGGATGTGAGGTGAGAGGTGGTGAGGTGAGGGGAGGTGAGGTGAGATGAAGTGAGTTGAGGTGAGGTGAGAGGAGGTGATGTGAGGTGAGGTGAGATGAGGTGAGAGGATGTGAGGTGAAAGGATGTGAGGTGAGAGGATGTGAGGTGAGAGGTGGTGAGTTGAGGTGAGGTGAGGTGAGGTGAAGTGTGGAGAGAGGAGGTGAGGTGAGGTGAGGTGAGGTGAGGTGAGGAGAGAAGGAGGTAAGGTGAGGTGAGGTGATGAGAGGGGAGATGAGGTGAGTTGAGTTGAAGTGAGAGGAGGTGATGTGAGGTGAGGTGAGATGAGGTGAGAGGAGGTGAGGTGGGAATGTGAGGTGAGAGGTGGTGAGGTGATGGGAGGTGAGGTGAGGTGAGTTGAGGTGAGGTGAGAGGAGGTGATGTGAGGTGAAATGAGACGAGGTGAGAGGATGTGAGGTGAGAGGTGGTGATGTGAGGTAAGGTGAGGTGAGGTGTGGTGAGAGGTGATGAGGTGATGTGAGATGATGTGAGAGGAGGTGAAGTGAGGTGAGGTGAGAGGTTGTGAGGTGAGGTGAGATGAGATGAGAGAAGGTGAGGTAGGGTGAGGTGAGGTGAGAGGAGGTGAGGTTAGGTGACAGGAGGTGAGGTGAGGCGAGGTGACAGGAGGTGTGGTGAGAGGAATTGAAGTTAGAGAAGGTGAGGTGAGGTGAGGTGAGAGAAGAGGAGGTGAGGTGAGAGAAGAGGAGGTGAGATAAGGTAAGGTGATACAAGGTGAGCTGAAATGAGAGGAGGTGAGGTGAGGAGGGGAGTGAGGTGAGGTAAAGTAAGGTGAGAGATGGTTAGGTGAGGTAAAGTGAGGTCAGATGATTTGAGAGGATGTGAACCGAGATGAGGTGAGGGAAGGTGAGAGAAGGTGAGATGAGGTGAGGTGATAGGAGGTGAGGTGAGATGAGGTAAGGTGAGAGGAGGTGTGGAGAGGTGAGGTGAGGTAATTTGAGAGGTGAACCAAGAAGAGGTGAGGTAAGAGGAGTTCAAGTGAGGTGAAAGGAGGTGAGGTGAGGAGAGAGGAGGTGGGGTGAGGTGAGGTGAGGTGAGGTGAGAGGAGGTGAGATGAGGTGAAGCGAGGTGAGATAAGAGGAGGTGGGGTGAGGTGACAGGATGTGAGGTGTAGTGAGGTGAAAGGATGTGAGGTGATGTATGAGGAGGTGAGAGGAGGTGAGGTGAGAGGAGATGAGATGAGATGAGATTAGATGAGATGAGGTGAGGTGAGATGAGAGGAAGGAAAATGAGGTGAGGTGAGGTGAGATGGAATAGAGGAGATGAGGTGAGGTGAGCTGAGGTGAGGTGAAGTGAGGTGAGGTCAGGTGAGAGAAAATGATAGGAGGTGAGGTGAAGTGAGGTGAGGTGAGATGAGAGGAGGTGAGATGAGGTGAAGTAAGGTGAGAGGAGATGAGGTCAGATGAGGGTAGAGGAGATGAGGTGAGGTGAATTGAAGTCAGGTAAGATGAGATGAGAGGAGATGAGGTGAGATGAGATGAGGTGAGGTTAGGTGAGGTGAGGTGAGAGGAGATGAGATGAAATTAGGTTAGATGAAATGTGCTGAGGTGAGGTGAGAGGAGGTAAGGTGAGGTGAGAGGAGGTGAGGTGAGGAGAGGGAAGAAGAGGGGAGGGGAGGGGAAGGGAGGTGAGGTGAGATGAGGTGAGAGGAGAGGAGAGAGGGTGATAGGAGGTGAAGTCAGGTGAGGTGAGGTGAGAGAAGGTGAAGTGAAGTTAGGTGAGTGGAGGTGAGATGAGATGATGTGAGGTGAGAGGTGGTGAGGTGAGGGGAGGTGAGGTGAGGTGAGGTGAGGTGAGAGGGGGTGAGGTGAGGTGAGGTGAGATGAGATGAGGTGAGAGGAGGTGAGGTAAGAGGATGTGAGGTGAGAGGTGGTGAGGTGAGGTGAGGTGAGGTGTGGTGAGAGCAGTTGAGGTGAGGTGAGGTGAGGTGAGAGGAGGTGAGGTGAGGTGAGAGGATGTGAGGTTAGAGGATATGAAGTGAGATGATGTGAGGTGAGAGAAGGAGAGGTGAAAATAGGTGAGGATTGAGGGAGTGAGGTGAGAGGAGGTGAGGTGAGGTGAGTTGAGGTGAGGTGAGTTGAGGTGATTTGAGAGGAGAGGAGGTTAAGTGAGGTGAGGTGAGGTAAGGTGAGAGGAGGTGAGGGGAGGTAAGGTGAGGTGAGGTGATTTGAGAGGATGTGAACCGAGATGAAGTGAGGTAAGGTGAGAGAAGGTGAGATGAGGTGAGGTGAGAGGAGGTGATGTGAGGTTAGGTGAGGTGAGGTGAGAGAAGATGAGATGAGATGAGGTTAGATGAGATGTGGTGAGGTGAGGTAAGAGGAGAAAAGGTGAGGTGAGAGGAGGTGAGGTGATGTGAGAGTAGGTATGGTGAGGTGAGGTAGGAGGAAGTGAGGTGAGAGGAGGTTAGAAGAAGTGAGGTTAGGTGTGGTGGAGTGAGGTGAAGTGAGAGGAGGTGAGGTGACGTGAGGTGACGTGAGAGATGAGGTGAGAGGAGGTGAGTTGAGATGAGGTTGGGTGAGGTGAGGTGGGAGGTGAGTTGAGAGGAGGTGAGTTGAAAGGAGGTGAGGTGAGGTGTGATGAGGTAAAAGGCGGTGGGTTGAGGTGAGTGAAGGTGAGGTAAGGTGAGAGGAGGTGAGGTGAGGTGAGAAGAGGTGAGGTGAAAAGAGGTGAGGTGATGTGAGGTGATGTAAGAGGTGAGGTGAGGTGAGGTGAGGTGAGAGAAGGTGAGGTGAAAGGAGGTGAGGTGAGGTGAGGTGAGGTGAAGCGAGGTGAGGTGAGAGAAGGTGAGGTGAGGTGAGTGTAGGTAAAATGAGTTAAGGTGAGAGGAGTTCAGTTCAGAAGAGTCGAGAGGAGGTTAAGTAAGGTGAGGTGAGAAGAGGTGATAAGTGGTGACGGGAGGTGACGTGAGAGGATATGAGGTGAGAGGAGATGAGGTGATAATAGGTGAGGTGAGGTGAGAGGAGGTAAAGTGAGGTGAGGTTAGGTGAGGGGAGGTGAGATGAGGTGAGTTGAGGTGAGGTCAGAGGAGGTAATGTGAGGTGAGGTGATAGGAGGTGAAGTGAGAGGATGTGAGGTGAGAGGTGGTATGGTGAGGGGAGGTGAGGTGAGGTGAGGTGAGTTGAGGTGAGGTGAGAGGAGGTGAGGTGAGGTGAGGTGAGATGAGGTGAGAGGATGTGATGTGAGAGGTGGTGAGTTGAGGTGAGTTGAGGTGAGGTGAGGTGTGGAGAGAGGAGGTGAGGTGAGATGAGGAGGAGGTGAGGTGAGATGAGGTGAGGAGAGAAGGAGGTAAGGTGAGGTGAGGTGAGGGGAGGTGAGGTGAGGTGAGTTGAGGTGAGGTGAGAGGAGATGATGTGAGGTGAAGTG
Source organism: Cancer borealis (assembly GCA_036785275.1). Lineage (NCBI taxonomy): Eukaryota > Metazoa > Arthropoda > Malacostraca > Decapoda > Cancridae > Cancer > Cancer borealis. The sequence continues at coordinate 29,333 of JAXIVD010003320.1, forward strand.
AGATGAGGTGAGAGGATGTGAGGTGAGAAGTGGTGAGGTGAGGTAAGGTGAGGTGAGGTGTGGTGAGTGGAGATGAGGTGAGGTGAGGTGATGTGAGAGGAGGTGAGGTGAGGTGAGGTGAGTTGAGAGGATGTGAGGTGAGAGGAGATGAGGTGAGATGAGGTGAGGTGAGAGAAGTTGAGGTGAAAATAGGTGAGGAGAGAGGGAGTGAGGTGAGAGGAGGTGAGGTGAGGTGAGGTGAGGTGAGAGGAGGTGAGGTGAGAGGAGTTGAGGTGAGAAGAGGTGAGAGGAGGTGAAGTGAGGTAAGGTGAGGTAAGGTTAGAGGAGGTGAGGTGAGAGGAGATGAGGAGAGAGGAGGTGAGATAAGGTGAGAGGAGGTGAGGTGAGATGAGAGGAGGGTCGGTGAGGTAGGGTGAGGTGAGGTGAGAGGTGGTGAGGTTAGGTGACAGAAGGTGAGGTGAGGCGAGGTGACAGGAGGTGAGGTGAGAGGAATTGAGATTAGAGGAGGTGAGGTGAGGTGAGGTGAGAGAAGAGGAGGTGAGATGAGGTGAGATGATACAAGGTGAGCTGAAATGAGAGGAGGTGAGGTGAGAAGGAGGTTAAGTGATGTGAGGTGAGAGGAGGTGAGGGGAGGTGATTTGAGAGGATGTGAACCGAGATGAGGTTAGGTAAGGTGAGAGAAAGTGAGATGAAGTGAGGTGAGAGGAGGTTAGCTGAGGTGAGGTAAGGTGAGAGGAGTTGTGGTGAGGTGAGGTAAAGCTATTTGAGAGGAGGTGAACCGAGATGAGGTGAGGTAAGAGGAGTTCAAGTCAGGTGAGAAGAGGTGAGTTGAGGAGAGACGAGGTGGGGCGAGGTGAGGTGAGGTGAGGTGAGAGGAGGTGAGGTGAGGTGAGGTGAGGTGAGGTTAAGTGAGGTGAGAGGAGGTGAGGTTAGGTGAGGTCAGGTGATATAAGAGGAGGTAGGGTGAGGTGACAGGAGGTGAGGTGAGGTGAGGTGAGAGAAGATGAGATGAGAGGAGTTGAGGTGAGGTGAGATGAGAGGAGGTGAGGTGAGATGAGATGAGGTGAGGTGATGAGATGAGATGAGGTTAGATGAGATGTGGTGAGGTGAGGAGAGAGGAGGTAAGGTGAGGTGATAGGAGGTGAGGTTAGATGAGAGGAGGTGAGGGGAGGGGAGATGATGTGAGATGAGGTGTGGGGAGGGGATGTGAGAGGAGGTGAGTTAAGGTGAGAGGAGGTGAGGGAAGGAGAGGGGAGGGGAGGGGAGGGGAGGGGAGGAGAGGTGAGGGAAGGAGAGGTGAGGGGAGGTCAGGTGAGGTGAGAGGAGAGGAGGTGAGAGGAGGGGAAGTCAGGTGAGGTGAGGTGAGAGAAGGTGAGGTGAGGTGAGAGAAGGTGAGGTGAGGTGAGGTGAGAGGAGGTGAGATGAGGTGAGAGGAGGTGAGGTAAGGTGAAGTGTGAGGAGAGGAGAGGAGAGGAGAGGAGAGAAAAAACGAGGAAAAGAGAAGAGAAGTGAAGAGATTAGAGAAGATAAAAGAGAGAAGAGAATAGGGATGAGGAGAGAGAAGAGAAGAGAAGAGAATTGAAGAGAAGAGAAGAGATAAGGGAAGAGAAGAGAAGAGAATTGAAAAGAAGAGAAGAGATAAGGGAAGAGAAGAGAAGAGTGAATAGAAGAGAAGAGAAGTGAGTAGATAAGCGAAGAGAAGAGAGGAGAAGAGAAGAGAAGAGAAGAGAAGAGAAGAAGAGAAGAGAGGAGATTACAAAGGAAGAACAGACACTAACAGGAGTTGATGCAGAGGTAGAGATAGAAGTTTTGGACAGATAGAAGTGAGAGAGGGATAGAAAGGAGGAAAGATAGGAAGGAGGAAAGATAGAAAAAGCTAAAGATAAAAAGGAGGAGAGAGAAAAATCAGGAGGGATCAGGAGGAGATATTAGTTTATTTTCGTCAATAAAATTATTACATTAAAGACCTATAACAATTCATTACATCAATAAGATAATTACACTGAAACATTAGAACAAATAGTTTCATCAACAAAATAGTTACATAAAGTTATATATAAACATTCGAACAATTACTTACATCAACACAATGATTATATTAACAACTAAAACAATACATTTCATCACTAAACTAATTACATAAGGACACACACACACACACACACACACACACACACACACACACACACACACACACACACACACACACACACACACACACACACACACACACACACACACACACACACACACACACACATATATAGTTTACAACAGACAAAAAGTAATGTTACATGTAACTGCAAGAATGTTGTTCACACACTTTTACACACTTTTTTTTACACATAATGCCTCGTGCACAGGTCCATTGTTTCATCATTACACTTGTCGTTTTTCTATTGTTATACTCTTTTTCTTTTTCTTTTTTTAGCTTATTCACATAATTTTTCAAAATGTTAAGTATCATTACAATTTTCAAGCACTTATAAGCTTCTGTTTCTATTTTCTCATTTCTTTTCTTTTTATTTTTCTAACTATTTTCTTTTTCAACTTTATCATACTTCTTTTTTTTTTCTTCAAATATTCATGTATCAATGCAATTTTCAAGCACTTTCACTACACTTAAGGCCTTCTTCACTGGTCCTTTTTTTCATCACTACACTGGTCGGTTTTTTATGTGCTCTTTGCTTTTCTTTTTTCTTTTCTAATTATTTTTCTATCTTTTTCAACTTTTATTTTCATACTTTCACTACACTTTTTAAACACTGAAGGCCTTCTTCACAGGTCCTTTTTTTCATCAGTACACTTGTCGTTTTTTTCTGTTTTTCTTTTCATTTCTTTTCTTTTTATTTTTTTAATATTTTTAATTATTTTTCAACTTTTATTTTCATATTTTCACTACACTTTTTAAACACTGAAGGCCTTCTTCACAGGTCCTTTTTTTCATCACTACACTTGTCGTTTTTTCTGTTTTTCTTTTCATTTCTTTTCTTTTTATTTTCTTATGATTTTTCATGATTTTTCAACTTTTCACTGCACTTTTTATACACTGAAGGCCTTCTTCTCAGGTCCTTTTTTTCATCACTACACAGTTTGTTTATAAATGTTTCGGTCCTTTCCATTCTATTCCATTCCCCCAGACTCACACGGACAGGTCACCATCTTCCAGAGCATGGTTCAGCAGAGCGGTGATCTTGTCTAGGTCAGAGCTCATGTTAAGCCTCCACCTGAGGTCAGAGAGGTGCTCGACGTCGGGGATGACCTCCAGCGCAGTAGCCACAATGTCAATGGCATCGGACTCCTGCTGGAGGCGGTCAGTGTCCCGCTTAGCCAGACCAAAGACCAGCAGGAAGGCACGCACGTCCCCCTCGTTGGACGCGTCCACCAACACGTTCCTTTCGTGGATGTCACCGTGGGTGACTCCCCTGGCATGCAGGCGCCGCAAATGCCGCTCACCTGCACGAGGGCCAGCAGACAGGAGCGCACCTCTCCTCTCCTTAGGCAGTCTTCTAGCGGCTCTCCCGGGCACAGCTCCATCACCAAGGAGGGAGGAGAGTCAGTCGTTACCCTGTAAAGCCGGGGAACGCCAGCCTCGCCCTCCACCTCCCGGAGTAGCTCCGCCTCCTCAGAGGTTTTCGCAATGAGGTCAGGATCGTCCAGGGGCTTCTTGATGGCCACCTTCACGATCCTGTCCCGGGAGAGAGCCAGCCACCCTCTGTGCACCACGCCGTACTGACCTTCCCCCAGGACCTTCCCCATCTTGAGGTGCTTCTTCTTTATTGTCTTCATGGTGGCGTTGGTTGAAGTGCTGCTGGGGTCCTCTTTCACTGTCTTCTCGGGCTCCATGGAATGCTCGGTAAAACTCTCGGTAACTGGCGTCATGTTCTTCATCTTCATATTCTTAACCATTTTACTCAAGAGATTGAGGAAGGTAACTTTTAACGTACTTGCAAAACTGAGGTGACGAAAATATAGAGGTTGTTTTTTTTCCGTTCCACAAGAGAGCAGAGCTAAGCTTCCAGGTTGGAGTTAACATGATTTTCTTTGATAATAGTTTGCCATATATTAATACATTTTATTTATTTGTGATTCAATGTTGACTAAAGTAGGTTTTTTCCTCCTCCTCCTTCTCCTCCTTCTCCTCCACCTCCTCCTCCTCCTCCTCCTCCTCCTCCTCCTCCTCCTCCTGCTACATGTCATCACTTCCTCTTCCCGCCAGCTTCGGCTGGAGGGAGGAGTGGGTAGGGCGGAACCTTCCACTTTGCTGTCCTTTTGTCTCTATCAAGGTATATTAGAGTAGTAGTGTAGCCAAACGGACAGCCTCGTTTGGTCCAGTAAGATTATTATTGTCTGTTCTTTCTTTGTACTCCTACTCCTCCTCCTCCTCCTCCTCCTCCTCCTCCTCCTCCTCCTCCTCCTCCTCCTCCTCCTCCTCCTCCTCCTCCTCCTCCTGTTCAAGATAATTAAAGGATTTGATAATATCAATGCAGAAGATTACATAACTTTGGATCGATCAAATATAACAAGAAGACGTCATACTTTTAAGATTACTGGTAAAAGATTCACATCAAACGAAGCCAAACATTTCTTTTTCAATCGGATCGTTAACGTTTGGAACTCCCTGCCCGCCAATGTCGTCGACAGTAAAACAATTAATACATTCAAAAATAGACTGGACAAATACTTAGAAGCCAATCCGCAACTAAAACATTATTCGTCAACATAGTAAACTTTGAGCAAGTTCCTTCTAATGTACAGTAATTACAAAGTCTCGATTCGGAAGGACGTTGCTAGGGGCCTGACATCGCTTGCCTGGTAGTAGTGTTAGTGACAGTAGTAATAGGCTAGTCTAATCTAATTCCACGCATTTATTTATTTATTTTTACTTATATTGCATGGTTGGCCTTCCTCTCCTGCCAGTCGTGGCTGGTGGGAAAATCCCTCACCCTTACTATCCTGTATCCTTCATCCCAGATTAGATAGTGTAGTCTAGTTTATCACAAACAGCCTCGTAAGGGCCAGTAGGCCTGTTGCTGTTTGTTCTTCCTATGTGTTCCTCCTCCTCCTCCTCCTCCTTCTCCTCCTCCTCCTCCTCCTCCTCCTCCTCCTCCTCCTCCTCCTCCTCCTCCTCCTCCTCTAAATCAGATGATGACTTCATGCACTACATTGCTACCAAAAGGCACTGTGAGAAGGTAATTAAAAATGCGAAACATAACCTTGAAATTAGTATATCGCAGCAATCGAAAACAAATCCTAAAAAGTTCTATCAGTACATACGTAGTAAGAAAACTGTAAAAGATAAAGTTAGCCCTATAAAAGATGTTAACAACAGACTTGTGAGTGATTGTAAAAATATGGCTAAAATTCTAAATACCATTTTCCATAGCGTGTTTATCACCGAAGATATATCGTCACTGCCGATTGTAAATTACATGTTTAGAAGATCCGAAAATGAAATGTTTAAAATTGATGAAATAACTGAAAGCCATATAGTTAAATATTTAAGAAACTTAGACCCAAATAAAAGTACAGGTGCCGATCAATTATCAGCGAGATTATTACTAGAGTGCCAAGATGAACTTTTGCTACCCTTGAAATTACTCTTTAACAAATCCCTTCAGGAAAGATCAGTGCCAAGTCTTTGGAAATGTGCAAATGTCACACCGATATTCAAGAAAGGTAACAAATGCGAAGCTGGTAATTATAGACCCATCAGTCTTACTTCGGTAGCTATCAAAATTCTTGAAAAAATTATCAAAGATAAAATTACATCTTTCCTAGATAATCACAATCTGATTTTAAACACTCAACATGGCTTTCGAAACAACAGATCTTGTCTCTCAAATCTGTTGGAATTTTATAATTATGTCTTCTCAAATTACGACGAGCGAGTTCCTTCTGATATTATTTATCTCGATTTCAGAAAAGCGTTTGATACCGTGCCACACAAGCGTCTTTTGATCAAACTAAAACTCACGGAATGGGAGATCAGTTGTGTACGTGGATAGATAGCTGGCTAATGGATCGGAAGCAGCGAGTTGTGATTAATGGTGAAGCCTCCGATTGGCTTCATGTTTCTAGTGGAGTTCCACAGGGGTCTGTTTTGGGTCCTTTACTCCTCTTGATATATATAAATGATTTAGACTGCGGCATTACTACTAAAATATTCAAGTTCGCTGACGATACCAAAATAGGTGGTAAAACACTCACGATTGGCGACTGTAAGGTCATACAGCAGGATTTAGACAACTTAAGTACCTAGAGTGATAAATGGCTTTTGAAGTTTAATAAAGATAAATGTAAAGTAATGCGCGTTGGTTTCAATAATCGAAAGCATAATTATAAATTACAGTCACAAAATTTAATGAAAATTGAAGAAGAAAAGGATCTAGGAGTACTAGTAAAAAGCGATTTGAAGAATGGCATACAATGTTTGGCTGCTAGTCGTAAAGCTAACATTATTCTTGGATTTATTGCACGTAATTTTCAATGTAAGAATCCGGAAGTCATAACGCGTCTTTATACTTCGTTAGTGAGACTCCACTTAGAATATGCAGTTCAGTTTTGGTCGCCGTGCTATCTAAAAGATGAAAATAAACTAGAGAGCGTGCAATGACGAGCAACTAAACTAGTTCCAGGCGTTCGTGGCTTGTCTTATGAAGAGCGTCTGAAAAGATTAGATATGTTATCCTTAAAAGACCGTCGAATCAGAGGTGATCTGATTGAAACCTTCAAGATACTAAAGAATAGAGATCACATAAACCTTGAACATTTCTTCGAGCTCTCATCACAACTGATAACGCGAAATAATGGCTTAAAGATTAAAGGACAACGTTTCAATACCGATTTGCGAGAAAAAAAAATTTAATATACGGGTAATTGACTTTTGGAATAAACTACCAGCATCTATAGATCAAGCTAACACGATTGTCACCTTTAAAAATCGATTAGACAAGTATTATAAGGAATTCGACTTTTAAATTTTGTCCCGCGGTAGTGTTAGATTGATTTAGATTAGCCATTCTATTTTTCCATCTTTCCTATGTGGTGCCCGGGGGAGGGCTGAGGCTGTTCGGGTTCTGAGGTACGTTATTTATTTAAATGATGTTATTGCTTGATTAATTTCTTTACCTAATTAATTTGTTTTACTTTCACTTCACTGCTGAAGGACCACCAGTGTGGTGCCTTGTCATTAAATTAACTTCGAATGGGGAACTCTCATGGCAATTAAAAAGATATTTACTTTGATTAATTATATTTATTAATGGTCCCTGATGTTGGATATTTCCCTGAATATTAAGAAAAGAAAGCTGCCACCACCCCCAAAGGTTTAATGAGAATTAGGGGATTCTCAGGGAATTTAATTTCTTCCTAAAGGGAAGTTAAAATATTCGAAAGAGAAAATAATTACTACCAGGGAAATATAGGCGACCAATGAAAAGAAAAGGGGAACTGATTTAATAATTTAGTTATTTGGTAGAGTGGACTGAGTTTCAATAAGGCACATGGATTCGTGGATTTGTTTCATATCCTTTTTCAAGAGTGTTGAGCACCTCCCACATTAACCTTATCACACCAACGGAGGTTAGTATTAACACAGAATCACTTTCTCAGATTTTTCTTGAGTTATTTATTTAATGTATACTTTGAATATCACAGGCTGATCATTGAGTCTTAGAAACACGGCTTAGTTATAGTATCAGACAACTTAATGGCTCATGGCAGAAAAACATCATCTTCCTCAAAAAGAAAATAAATACAGAGTTGGCAATACTTATCTCACCTCGAGATACCAAACTCTTCACACATTACACATTATACCCTTGACTCCCTTCCCTGAAAAATATCACCTTAAAAATGTTATAATTTTGTAACTGGGCCTGAGAACAGTTAAAGAACCTTTTCTCAGGGGATTTCCGAAAGTAAGGTGATCTCAATGTTTCTGTTTATGCATACATAATATAATTCTTCCTCACTAAGTAGGAATACGCGATTCCTATTCCTGAATACATGGGCTGGGTCTATCAGACCGTCTTACGTGACACATAGTTTCCTAAAGCTTAACTTGGAAATTTGGCAGTGGCTTCTAGCCGTTCATTTAACTACAAAAACAAAAGAAAGTAAATGAGAAATTGGTGTAACTGTCGTGGAGGCATTCTTTCCCTGTGAACGCAATCAACGTTGAACACCGAGTCCGTATAATTCACTTCCTTAACTCAGAAGTTAATACAGTCACAATAACATAGAAATTACCGTGAAAAATATATATTGTACACCATGAAATATTTTGTAGGGAAATAGGGGACCCTGCGGTTTTGAAACCACGTTGTCCTTCTTTAAGAGAAGGAAATTTATATTATCCACTTATAATAGATCTCAATAGGGGTTTATATATATTGTCAGGTTACTGGGGAAGATTATGGATTATATATTAATGGTGAGAGGCATTGAATTTCACAAATATTGAGGAATTCCGAGAGCGATGTCACTCACCTGTGAACGCAATCAACGTTGAACACCGAGTGACGCTCTCTGGGAAAAAGGCGGGAGATGAGAAGGGGGAAGGGGGGGGTTTCGAGGATATTCCTCCTTTGATCTTATTATTAATTGATTATTGAGACGTGAAATAGTTATCAGTTTATAGGAAATTAATTTTGACGCTAAATAAGTGACATTTAGATATCTATTGAACCTGATCTCTGGATTACTATATAGGGGAAAATTTTTGTCTACGTGACTTTTTGCACGTCGACGAGCCCCGGGGCATGATCACCTCATATGATGCAATATTACGTCATTCTTAACAAAGTTTTGTGGGAAGATAACTAAGTAGGTTAATTATATTAGACTATGGAGAGCATTTTGACAAGTTAATGACTATTAATAGTGATTAGATTATGATACTAATTTCTTTCCATAGAAAACTGTCTGGTGGGACGGGTTGACTGCATAGGATTTGAAAGCTTGGAGAAACAATTCTAATATAAACATTAATATAAACATATAATATAAAATCATGAATGATGTGTGAGTAAAAATATTTATATAATGCAGTATCGCCTTGGGAATACAGGATCTAAGGGCAGACTAAACAAAACAAAAAGGTACATTCAGTAGGCCTATTTGAGATTAAATTGGAGGCATCACACGACTTTTCCCTCCGGGTGAAATGTTTTTACTCACTAATAATAAAAAAAAATTACATCCTAACAGGTTTACAATTTAGGAACTGGTTTAGTGGTCACTAAGGCTACAACCCACCTTGGTTTTCCATCAGTCTAACATTCACTCGACCTTCCCCACCACTCCACTACTTCTGCAGCCCTTCCTGGCTAAAACACTGGCAACGTAATATGTGGTTCCTGAGAAACCAATTGCCTGGCTATTGCTGCTACTTGGCTGTAGTTCAGATTATTGTAGGGCACACCCCAGTCCACATACTCATGAGAGAAGTATGGATGATCTCGTCAACTGTACAAGATCCCGGACACTCGGTAGCTAAGTTGAGCCTTCCAACCCTTGGCTTTCACACCAAAACAAACAATAACATAAATTCTCAGTCATTCATCTTCATTTGCTCACAACATTCGCATTCAACCACCCTTCATTCGTTTCCGCAGCAAGTGGTCATACAGGAAGCATTTGACAGAGCTTAGATTACGTCCTGATGTCTCCTCCACCTCCTAACACCGGCAGACTGTAGCTTAGAGGCCTAATCACACTACTACCAGGTGTGATTCCCTCACGTTAAAGTGGCCTACAGCTTCCTGAACTAGTCCATTGTGTGAACTACACACAATCATGTGAACTTATCTTCTACTTCAAAAGTTCACCACTCCTTCAGGGCTCAAACTAGGCCCGGGGGAATTAAGGTGGATAGTCTATCGACCTGTCACACCTGGGTCGATTCACCAACAACATACCTCCAAGGGGATTGCAACTTAGCACCACTAATTGTCCAAACCTGTTCCTTTATATCTTAAAATTAATACCCATGGTGGCATAGTCTTTGGGGTTGTTTCTGCCCAGCCACTGTACCTAACACTCCTCGATATATCTTCGAGGTTTTTTCCTAAGCCGTGGAGGCATTGGTTCTTCATTGTCTTCCTTGGCACACGACACTTCCAAGGGGGCTAATAACCATTCCTCGGTACCCACATACGGCTTCACTTTCTCAGCCGCCCTTTGCACCTTTTGTCTGGTAAAGACGTTCCCTAGCAGGTAAGCACCACCATCCCTAATGATTTCTATAGTCTTGTAGGGACCGGTCCACTTAGGGTTCAGTTTCCTGCTAGTACCTGGCAGTGTCACTTCCTTTCTTACCCACACCAATTGTCCAACACTGACGGCTTGGTTAGTTCTTTTCCTGTTCGCCACTTCCCGGTACCGTCGTGTCTGTTTGAGATGGGTCTGTTTGATCACCTCCTTAGCCACCTCTAGTCCTTCGGGGTCTCCTGCAATACTGGGGAGGGGGGAATCCACTTGACGAGGGGCATGGCGTCCGAAGAAGGCGAAGAAAGGCTGGACGGCCGTTGAAGAGTGCACAGCATGGTTGAGTACTGTCTGGCAGGACGCCAGATACTGCGGCCACTTGAGTGGGTACCCTGCACATAGGATAGCCAGTACCGTCTTGAGGGACGAATGGAGCCTCTCCGTGGTGCTGTTCCCTCGGGGATGATATGGGGTTGTATGGCAGTTGGCAATCCGATGCCTCCGGCAGAGGTCTTGGAACTGCCGGGACACAAACTCCAACCCGTTGTCGTGGACCACAGACTGGGGGGTGCCGAAGTCTGCGAGGTACTGCTCCATGCTCTCCACGACAGTGTGTGTGTGTGTTTTGTTTTAAGTGGGTATAATTTCACGAACCTACTGAAATGATCCACTACTGTTAAGACATATCGATAACCATGTGTCCCTGCGGTCATATCAGTAAGATCAATGCCTAATCTTTCTAATGGTTGTGATACTGATGGTAATTCTTGCCATTTCTGTTGCAATCCTGTGGTACCCTTAAACTGTTGGCAAGTGAGGCAATTTTTTACATACTGGTTAACTTCAGATTTCAGGTTGGCCCAATAGAAAAATTCTTCTGCCTTGGCTATTGTTTTCTTTTGCCCGAAATGTCCAGAAACTACATGGGCAAATTCTAAAGCTTTCTGTTTGAGTGGTTGAGGAACTACCAAGCAATAGTGAAGGGTGCCATCTACTTTTTCCTTAATAAAATACAAGACTTTTTCTTCTACCACAAACTGATCTAAGATGACTTTAGGGTATAATTTTGTAGCTAGTTTTCCCCCTTCTAAATATTCTGCTAGTTCTTTCCATCTCTCATCTTCTCTTTGGGCTTCGGCTATGGCTGTTAGACTTAGTCCTAAATAATTTCTGGGCTCGGTTATCTGACGAACTACTCTTACTGGCCTTGACAAACTGTCAGCCACCACATTTTGTTTCTCTTTTAGATACTTAATGTCGTAAGTATATTCCCTCATTTCCAGTATCCACCTGCTCATTCGGGGGGTTTTGGTTTTCCTCTTGAAAATACTAGTTAATGGTTGGTGGTCAGTAAAAATGCTAAATTTTGTTCCCCATAAATAATGATGGAAATTTTTGCATGTTAACACTACTCCTAGGGCTTCTCGATCAGTGGCTGAATATCTAGACTCAGTGGGGTTTAATTTTTTTGAAAAGTAACCGATGGGCTTGTTACTTCCATCTGCTTGAATCTGGCTGAGGACACCTTCAACATGAGTATTGCTAGCATCCGTGGTGACTATAAATGGTTGTGTTAATTCTGCCTTAACTAACACTGGGGCATCACTGAGTATTTGTTTTAGGGTGGTAAAGGAGTGTTGGCATTCTTTTGTCCAATTAAATTTAGTATTCTTTTTTGTGAGGTTGTTTAGGGAGGCTGCTAATTTGGCAAAATTTTGGATGTGTTTACGATAGAAAGAACACATTCCTAAGTATCGTTTGACTCCTTTAACTGTGTTGGGAGGAGGCATTTTTTTGATGGCTTCGACATTTTTAGGGTCAGTTTTACATCCTTCTTTAGAGACCAAATGGCCCAAAAATTTTACTTTTGCCTCTCCAAAAGTGCATTTGCTCAAATTTAATTTGATGCCACTTTCCTCTAGGGTCTGAAAGATCTTTTGGACTCTAGTTAACATGGTGGAAAAATCAGGGGCCCACAAGAGTATGTCATCCAGATAATTTCTAACCCATCCCTCCTTCAATAAAGGGGTTAAGATTGAGGCCATTTGTCGAGAGAAGATGGCTGGCGAGCAGGACAATCCAAACGGGAGTCTGCGGAAGCGATATAATGATATTCCATCACTAAAGGTGGTAATGTCTCGAGAACTGTCTTTGATGGTAACTTGGAAGTAGGCTTCCTTAAGATCCAGGGTGGTATAGAAAGCCTGGCCCGAGGCTTGCTCGACTAATTCGTCCAACCTTGGGAGAGGATAAATGTCAGTGGCTAAATGAGTATTTACTTTTCTGTAATCGAGACACATCCTCTTAGAGCCATCTGATTTGCTTACTAATACAATCGGGCTGAGCCATGCAGCAGTCGATTTTTCTATAATTTCCCGGGCTTCCATATCTTCTAACATTTGGCTAATTATTTCCTTTGAGGCACAGGACTGTCATCTGTCAACTGAATCTCCACAGGGGGGACATTAAGGGTTCCCAATTTTCCCTCTTCCAGCAAAAATAGCTGATCATGGGCTAAGATGACTTTATTTAATTCTGCTTTTTGTGTTTTCCTTAAATGGGACATGGGTAATTTAGATAATAGGTGATTTAACTTTTCTTTACGTCCTCCAGGAATACTAGATTGGTCGGAATGGGGAAGGGGGTCATTTTGAATGTGATGTACTGAAGGTGAATTTACTTCGCCCTTCTCATACCAGCCAAAAAGAGTGCCTATTTTAAAAATTTTGGGTACTTTGGTGTTGTTAGTTACTGGGCAGGGAATAGTTTGATCATCATTTACGTTAACACAAAAGGGGTGACAGTTACCGGAGGGTTTTCCTTGTGGGTGTACTATGAGGGTGGTACCAGTTTCTTCTGCAACCGTTAGGGGAATGAATTTGGTTTGATATGGATCTAGCCGAATTTCTTTGGGATTATGCAATTGGTTCTCAAGTTTTAATGATATTACTGGGGGAGGAAGTTGAGTTACGTTACGGACTGCACTTTTCCGGGGTCGAATTTGGTGGACGGCATAAGGAGCCTTTCCCCAATGAAATAACTTCTTCTCAGGATCCCATATGAATGAGGAATGGAATAGGATGTCAGTTCCCAGCAACATGTCTGCTTGCAAATAGCTGTTTGGAACCACTGGGACCCATTTCTTGACTACCGTTTGCAGCCCAATACCTACTTCCACTAACACTGAACCTAGTATTCTGAGGGGTGTTCCTGTTACTCCTTGGAGACAAGGGAATTTTCTTTTCTGGTGGAGTTCACAACCTAATTTACTTCTGGTGGATTATTTCATTAAAGTGTAACTACTACCAGTATCTACCAAAGCTGACACTAATTTATTGTTTACTGATAGTTGAATTATAGGAGAGGTGGGGGCCTGAGTTAGTCAGCTATGATTCTGGTTAATTCTCCCTGGGCAATTGGCATTTCCCCTTCTGCAATTCATGCGTCGGCAGTCAAAGCACGACCCATCGTGGGGAGCTGAGGCACATTCTCTCAGGTTGTGAGTGTGAGAACGACAATAAGAGCAGAATACTTTGGGCTTTGGGGAGGACCATGACCGTCCAGAAGGAGTAAGGGACTGATACTGATGGTATTGACTGGGTGGGCTAATTGATTTGAGCTGGCTTAATTGAGTTGTCAGGGCCTTCATCTGTTCCTTGAGATCTTCTATCTCGGATTTGCTTTCTGACTCTGGGGAGGGGGCTGGGGCAGAAGTTAGGGGTTGGGTGACTTTTGGTCTTACTGACTTTTCATTTTCTCTAGACACCTGCTGTACCGATGGGGTTTGTGTTTCCAAGAAAAGTTGTCTTTGGTACTCAACTCTGTCCAGGAATTTATTTAGGGGGTAGGCTTCATCTAAGAAACCTTCCAATTTATCTTTGAGATCTCGTGGTAGACCTTGCCATACCTTTCGTTTTAGGTATTTGTTTCTATCAGGAAATTTTTCATTTGGAAATTTAGACTCTAAAGTGGCGTATTTGCAAATGGTTCTATTACAAAAGACTTGTGGGCTCTCTCCCCAGTCATAAAATTCATTTTCTAAATCCTGCCACGCTCGGTCTAGATTCACATCTACAGCAAACTCATTTTTTAATAGCTGACAAAAATTACTTCATGAAAGGTTCGGCCGTTTTCGTTGGTGGTTATGTACGAGCATGACTATTTCTGATCCTAACCTGCTTTTGGCGACTTGGATTCGGGAGGCATCCTCGGGTGTGGCCTGTTCTATCAATTCAATAAACATTTGGAGGCGTGTTGAAGCCTCTAGGCCCTCCAGGTGGTTTAGTTCGAGCATGGGGATGTCTCTCGGTTTGGTTACTGGGGGGCGACTAACTACAGGTGAGGCAAGGGTCTCTTCCTGTTTGATGACGCGACTCCCTATTCTATCTATCACCGCGGCCTGTTGACGTACCACATTCTTTAATTTTTCGATTTCCCCTCTCATGATTTTGGAGTTTTCAAGATTCCAACTGCCCTCTACTGTCTCCCCTTCTCTTTCTTCATAATCCATTTTGGCTAGGGATGCTGGGTCAGTTTGTATCTTAATCTAGGCTACTTTATGATCTAATCTGACTCTTCCCCATCCATGAAATTTCTTATGGTTTTTCTGAGTTTGCTTTTTACTCTTTGTTTACCTTCTTGATTCCAATGAATTCCATCCTCTGATAGGTTCTCTACCCAGAACTCACTGTTGAAATGGATTTGTTGATTGGGCAGGTGTTTTTGTAATTTTTTATTTATGGCCCTTTGTACTTTCCTATAATCCTGATGAGACATGAATTCTTCATTGGGGTAGAATCTGGGTTCTATTAAGCATACCCATACTACTGCTTGGCAGTCTTGTTCAATAGACTCTATTATTTGGCTAATGTTCTCTGCAATGTCTTTAGGATTTGATTCCTGGTCAATATCATTACTGCCTATCCAAAGTATACATAGGTCATGATCCCAGTTTAGCACTTCATTCATTCGGGTATCATTATTGAAATTGTCTGCTCTACCTCCAGGTGCTCGGAATATTCTTATTTCTGTATTTTCCACTACTAACTTGTTTGGAATTTGACTATGACCCACCACTGAAATTTTCCACATTCTCCCTTGTTGTGGTAATGTTAGGCAGTGCTCAAAACACTTTTAATCCCACCGCTTAAGCCACCAGTGTGGTGCCCGGGGGAGGGCTGAGGCTGTTCGGGTTCTGAGGTACGTTATTTATTTAAATGATGTTATTGCTTGATTAATTTCTTTACCTAATTAATTTGTTTTACTTTCACTTCACTGCTGAAGGACCACCAGTGTGGTGCCTTGTCATTAAATTAACTTCGAATGGGGAACTCTCATGGCAATTAAAAAGATATTTACAATGATTAATTATATTTATTAATGGTCCCTGATGTTGGATATTTCCCTGAATATTAAGAAAAGAAAGCTGCCACCACCCCCAAAGGTTTAATGAGAATTAGGGGATTCTCAGGGAATTTAATTTCTTCCTAAAGGGAAGTTAAAATATTCGAAAGAGAAAATAATTACTACCAGGGAAATATAGGCGACCAATGAAAAGAAAAGGGGAACTGATTTAACAATTTAGTTATTTGGTAGAGTGGACTGAGTTTCAATAAGGCACATGGATTCGTGGATTTGTTTCATATCCTTTTTCAAGATTGTTGAGCACCTCCCACATTAACCTTACCACACCAACGGAGGTTAGTATTAACACAGAATCACTTTCTCAGATTTTTCTTGAGTTATTTATTTAATGTATACTTTGAATATCACAGGCTGATCATTGAGTCTTAGAAACACGGCTTAGTTATAGTATCAGACAACTTAATGGCTCATGGCAGAAAAACATCATCTTCCTCAAAAAGAAAATAAATACAGAGTTGGCAATACTTATCTCACCTTGAGATACCAAACTCTTCACACATTACACATTATACCCTTGACTCCCTTCCCTGAAAAATATCACCTTAAAAATGTTATAATTTTGTAACTGGGCCTGAGAACAGTTAAAGAACCTTTTCTCAGGGGATTTCCGAAAGTAAGGTGATCTCAATGTTTCTGTTTATGCATAAATAGTATAATTCTTCCTCACTAAGTAAGAATACGCGATTCCTATTCCTGAATACATGGGCTGGGTCTATCAGACCGTCTTACGTGACACATAGTTTCCTAAAGCTTAACTTGGAAATTTGGCAGTGGCTTCTAGCCGTTCATTTAACTACAAAAACAAAAGAAAGTAAATGAGAAATTGGTGTAACTGTCATGGAGGCATTATTTCCCTGTGAACGCAATCAACGTTGAACACCGAGTCCGTATAATTCACTTCCTTAACTCAGAAGTTAATACACAGTCACAATAACATAGAAATTACCGTGAAAAATATATATTGTACACCATGAAATATTTTGTAGGGAAATAGGGGACCATGCGGTTTTGAAACCACGTTGTCCTTCTTTAAGAGAAGGAAATTGATATTATCCACTTATAATAGATCTCAATAGGGGTTTATATATATTGTCAGGTTACTGGGGAAGATTATGGATTATATATTAATGGTGAGAGGCATTGAATTTCACAAATATTGAGGGATTCCGAGAGCGATGTCACTCACCTGTGAACGCAATCAACGTTGAACACCGAGTGACGCTCTCTGGGAAAAAGGCGGGAGATGAGAAGGGGGAAAGGGGGGGTTTCGAGGATATTCCTCCTTTGATCTTATTATTAATTGATTATTGAGACGTGAAATAGTTATCAGTTTATAGGAAATTAATTTTGACGCTAAATAAGTGACATTTAGATATCTATTGAACCTGATCTCTGGATTACTATATAGGGGAAAATTTTTGTCTACGTGACTTTTTGCACGTCGACGAGCCCCGGGGCATGATCACCTCATATGATGCAATATTACGTCATTCTTAACAAAGTTTTGTGGGAAGATAACTAAGTAGGTTAATTATATTAGACTATGGAGAGCATTTTGACAAGTTAATGACTATTAATAGTGATTAGATTATGATACTAATTTCTTTCCATAGAAAACTGTCTGGTGGGAGGGGTTGACTGCATAGGATTTCAAAGCTTGGAGAAACAATTCTAATATAAACATTAATATAATATGAATGATGTGTGAGTAAAAACATTTATATAATGCAGTATCGCCTTGGGAATACAGGATCTAAGGGCAGACTAAACAAAACAAAAAGGTACATTCAGTAGGCCTATTTGAGATTAAATTGGAGGCATCACACCTATATAAAATTTCCTCGTTTGTCTCTTTCAACAAACGAGGTGTTTTTTCTTCGTTCTTTTTCCTGCCGGGTAACGCCGGAGGGACTGGTGGTTGGGGAGGAGCCTTCATCTGTTCTATCCTTACCTCTTGCTCAATAATATCTCAGTCTTATAGCGTAGTTAAACGAGTGACCTCGCCATAGGTCGCAAGGCCTCCTGTCACTCGTCTCTCCTATGTACTCCTCCTCCTCCTCCTCCTCTTCCTCCTCCTCCTCCTCCTCCTCCTCCTCCTCCTCCTCCTTCTCCTCCTCCTCCTCCTCTTTTTCTTCCTCTTTCTCCTCTTCTTCCTCCTCTTTTTTCTCCTCTTGGTCTTCTCTTCCTCACTGTGTTCGTTTATTAAGATTTTTTTAATTTTTTTTCCATTTAATTGCAACTCATCTTAACTTTCACACGAATAATTTAAACTCCTTCTGGCTTTGTCTCTCCACCTGTCCCTTCTTAACACTTCAT
>JAXIVD010003321.1:5000-20000 GCA_036785275.1 Cancer borealis
CGCTAATAACGCATCCTTCCTGATCTCTCTCTTTCTCTTTCTCTTTCTCTCTCTCTCTCTCTCTCTCTCTCTCTCTCTCTCTCTCTCTCTCTCTCTCTCTCTCTCTCTCTCTCTCTCCGTTCTTCTTCCTTGCTCCATTCCAGTTATTTCTCCCTTTTTCTATTATTTCAGTCTCTTCCCTACTCTTCCCTTCCCTCTCTTCCCTCTTTATTCTCGGTGTTTACGGTATTCAATTCAACATGTTCTCTCTTTCTCTTTCTTTTTCTCCATCTCTTTTAGATTGCAGATAAACTGAAAAAACATATCTTCAGTAGTTCAGTAAGTCTTCATAGTGAACTGATATTCTTATTGTCTCAAAGTTGCGTTAAGACAGGATACCCTAGAATTAATGAAGCCTTATCCAACTCATCTATGACACGTAACACACAGGCTTGCAAAGTATTACGACAACACAAAAGTTATTCGTCCGTCCTTTCTCCGCTATCTCCGTCTCTTTCTCATATATACTTCCTCTCCTACGCAACATCATTCTTAGTTTTATTCTTCCTATTCCTATCTTTCCCTCTGATTTCTCTACTTTACTTCCTTCATCTATACCTTTCTTTCTTGTACTTCACCTCTAATCTTGGTCTTTGCCTCATCTTCCTCCTTCTGTCTCCTCTTGACTTCCCTCCTCCTACGTTTCCTCCTCTTCCTCTTGCTCTGCAACCTATCTCTCCATCTGAATCCCTTCCTCCGTGATATGTTCCAGCACAATGCACCTTAATAATGGCTCCCTGCATTATACAGCTCGCATGCATACCTCTTGCCCCGAAAGCTCCGGCCCGAACTCCATAATGAGGTGGAAAATGAAAACATTGAAGGCCATTTTCGGCATCAAGAGGAATACAAACTCGATAAGAGATCAAGAGTAAGAGCGAAGAGGCCTTAAGGATGAAGGGAAATAAGAGGAGGTTGTTTATGACGGCAGGGAAATGATGATCGCATTGCAAGAGAGAGAGCGAGAGCAAGAGCGAGAGCGAGAGCGAGAGCGAGAGAGAGAGAGAGAGAGAGAGAGAGAGAGAGAGAGAGAGAGAGAGAGAGAGAGAGAGAGAGAGAGAGAGAGAGAGAGAGAGCTTATAGTCACAGATATAGTCGACACACCCACAATACTGCTGGTTTATGAGGTAATAATCTCCGTAATAAATAGTGCATGACAGAGGAGCAGCCAGAACACCAGGAATAGCAGCAGCAGCAGCAGGTCTATATACTCACTCTGTACAAAAAAATAGAGACTGAAGGTAGACATCAATACAAAAACAATCTACTGACACGCCCATCATTATACAAACGATAAACGGAAATTCCACATTACACACGAGTCTATATCCAGCCCCTACCCCCCACCCCACCCTTATACATTCAGAATCCATCATATCTATTGACTCTTCATGCAAACAAAAACGTAAACATCCATTCAACATTTGAGGGTTTTGTCGTGCAGTCGGGGAGATGACGTTCTGATGAGTATTTGTAGATTGGCGGCTCGTGGTGCACCGTGATGCTTGTACAAACGTTACTTACCAAGAATATCAGCCAAGGAATCATTAATAGAGTATGCGTGAGAGAGACCATGTGTGTTGATCAGGTTTCGTCTGTCAACCGTGAGGAGGCACCAGGGCAACGAGAGAGAGAGAGAGAGAGAGAGAGAGAGAGAGAGAGAGAGAGAGAGAGAGAGAGAGAGAGAGAGGAGAGAGAGAGAGAGAGGAGAGAGAGAGAGAGAGAGAGAGAGAGAAGAGAGAGACAGAGAGAGAGAGAGAGAGAGAGAGACAGAGAGAAAGAGAGAGAGAGAGAGAGAGAGAGAGAGAGAGAGAGAGAGAGAGAGAGAGAGAGAGGAGAGAGAGAGAGAGAGAGAGAGAGAGAGCTTATAGTCACAGATATAGTCGACACACCCACAATACTGCTGGTTTATGAGGTAATAATCTCCGTAATAAATAGTGCATGACAGAGGAGCAGCAGGAACACCAGGAATAGCAGCAGCAGCAGCAGGTCTATATACTCACTCTGTACAAAAAAATAGAGACTGAAGGTAGACATCAATACAAAAACAATCTACTGACACGCCCATCATTATACAAACGATAAACGGAAATTCCACATTACACACGAGTCTATATCCTGCCCTTATCCCCCCCCCCCCAACCTTATACATTCAGAATCCCATCACATCTATTGATTCTTCCATGCAAACAAAAACGTAAACATCCATTCAACATTTGAGGGTTTTGTCGTGCAGTCGGGAGATGACGTTCTGATGAGTATTTGTGGACTGGCGGCTCGTGGTGCACAGTGATGCTTGTACAAAGGTTACTTACCCAAGAATATCAGCCAAGGAATCATTAATAGAGTATGCGTGAGAGAAGACCATGTGTGTTGATCAGTGTCGTCTGTCAACCGTGAGGAGGCACCAGGGCAACGAGAGAGAGAGAGAGAGAGAGAGAGAAGAGAGAGAGAGAGAGAGAGAGAGAGAGAGAGAGAGAGAGAGAGAGAGAGAGAGAGAGAGAGAGAGAGAGAGAGAGAGAGAGAAAGAGAGACAGAGAGAGAAAGAGAGAGAGAGAGAGAGAGAGAGAGAGAGAGAGAGAGAGAGAGGGAGAGAGAGAGAGAGAGAGAGAGAGAGAGAGAGAGAGAGAGAGCAAGAGCGAGAGCGAGAGCGAGAGCAGAGCGAGAGCGAGAGCCAGCGAGAGAGAGAGAGAGAGAGAGAGAGAGAGAGAGAGAGAGAGAGAGAGAGAGAGAGAGAGAGAGAGAGGAAAGAGAAAGAGAAGAGAGAGAGAGAGAGAAGAGAGAGAGAGAGAGAGAGAGAGAGAGAGAGAGAGAGCGAGAGCGAGAGCGAGAGCGAGCGCGAGAGCCAGCGAGAGCGAGAGAGAGAGAGAGAGAGAGAGAGAGAGAGAGAGAGAGAGAGAGAGAGAGAGAGAGAAAGAGCTTCGTTAGTAAAGGTTGAAGGTAATTAGAGAGCTTTCTAAAATATGAATAATGGATGAAGATATCTTAACCAAGTAGTTGGATAGAGATACGAGTCCGTGTTATCGACTTTTGCTAATGAAGGAAAAAAAATTGACTCATTATGCCCATTACTGTGTGTTGTGTGTGTGTGTGTGTGTGTGTGTGTGTGTGTGTGTGTGTGTGTGTGTGTGTGTGTGTGTGTGTGTGTGTGTGTGGCTTTCCGTAGCGTATCTTTTTCTTTCAGATGCCAAGATATCCAACCACTCACATGTTCCCTCATCTTAATTTGGTCTTACATCATTTCATTTCACTTCGTCTCTCTCGATCTCCTTTCCTTTCCTGCTTATCTCCTTTCTCCCACGACCACTGCAAACCACATTCGCTGCTGGTCTCTCCTCCCCCCCTTCCCCACCTCCTCAGCATCACCACCACCACTCACTGCTTCAAAGTGGCCAACAGCTTTTCGATATTTGTCAACACTGGATGTCGATGTTCCATTTCCATCCAACTAAACTATAGCCAATATATTCTGACGCAGTATATTTCATCATATTCTGTTTTCCTATTAGGAAAGTTACAGCGATGCGTCAGTAGATACGTTACTGTTACATTTAGTTGATTACCAAAGTATGAATAAACTGAATTACAAAAGAAATGTTTGAAATGTCGGTTTGTATAATACTCAGCACTTCACAGTCCATATAACTGCAATGAACTAATTATTATAGTGTTCTAAAGCATCTTTGTTACTCATTACTTTGTTAAATAATTCAACCTGTCAATAAGAAAATTTCAGTATGTTTCATCTCTTATTTCTTTGATTAATGATGGATATAATGTGATGAAAGTACTCAAACACGAAGGTCATGAATTAATTGAATGTTTCAAGGCCATTAGTTAATCTTTCTTTGCGGTAGTGTTTCCATGAAGACAAATACTTCATAAAATCCTCTTTTCCTAAAACGGATTATGCAAGAAAACAATAAACGAGCTTAGTTATTCTAAGTTAGTTTTCCAGTCTTCAACGAGATGGTAATAGTTCCAGGCAGTCCAGATGCGTTGCACGTTATGCATCACATTCTTTTTCTTCGAGAAAAGTTTAAGAATAATCTAAGAGAAGAGTTAATGAGTAACCAAGTTTTCTTGTGGTTTCGGTTTCTTTTGATTTTAATCTTGTACATTTTTTTTCTTTTAAATCATGTAAATCTTTTTTTCTTTTAAATCATGTAAATCTTCTTTTCTTTTAAATCTTGTAAATCTTCTTTTCTTTTAAATCATGTAAATCTTCTTTTCTTTTAAATCTTGTAAATCTTCTTTTCTTTTAAATCTTTTAAATCTTCTTTTTCCTTTATATCATGTGAATCTTCTTTTACTACCAATGATTTTGTACGCGTAGTAGCGGTTATTTTTCTAAGATTCTTATTTTTGTGTTTATTAGTAGCAGTATGTTTTTTTTATTTTTTATTATTGAAGTTTTTTGAAGATAATAAATGCATCATCTCCCTAATATTTAATATCATTCAAATGTAAAACTGAAAATGTTACGTCAAAATAAATCTTCATTTTTACTTTTTAATTATGAAACAAAATATTACAAAAGCATTCTAAAAAATCAGAAAACAATTATAAACCTTTAAAAAGTCATAGAAAACATTGATAAACAAAGAAATCAAGAAAAATATTAAATAAGCTAATAATTTTGTACCCGTAATTACGGTTATTTTTCCTAGATTCTTATTTTTCTTTATTTTATTGGTACCAATATGTTATTTTTTTTATATTTATTTGAATTATTTTGAAAACAATAAATGTTTCATCTCTCATATTATATATAATGCCAATGCAAACTGAAAATGTTACGTCAAAATTTTTTTTCATTTTTACTTGATTTTCATTAATAAGAAACAAAAAATTTTAAAAGCATTCTACAAAAATCAATAAACAATTATAATAGTTTTAGAAACCATATAAAACAAAAAATGATAAACAAAAAATTCAAGAAAAAATATTTAATAATTTTGCACACGTAATTTCGTAATTTCGATTTTTTTTCCTTGATTCTTATTTTTCTTTGTTTATTGTCACATATTTTTTTGAAGATAATAAATTAATTATCTCCCTTTTATTATATATAATTTTAATGCAAACAAAAAAATAAGAATCTAGGAAAAATAACTGAATCGACGCGTACTAAATTATTAGCTTATTTAATATACTTTTTTTTTTTTTCTTTGGCTATCACTGTTTTCTATAGTTTCTAAAAATCTCATAACTGTTTTCTGACTTTTCTAGAATAGTTTTATAATGTTTTGTTTTTTATTAAAGAAAATAAACTAAAATTATAAATGATTTTGAAGTAACATTTTCAGTTTGCATTAAAATTATATAAACTAAAAGGGAGATAATGCATATATTATCTTCAAAATAATTCAAATAAATGAATTAAATATATCGCTATCTATAAACAAAGAAAAATAGGAATCTAGGAAAAATAACCGTAACTACGCGAACAAAATTATTATTAGTAGAAGATTTAAAAGAAAAAGAAGAATTGCATTAATTTAAAAAAAGCAGATATACAATATTTAAAAGGAAAATAAGTTTTACCAGATTTAAAAGAAAAACAACGGTCAATGTGTATATATATATATATATATATATATATATATATATATATATATATATATAAATATATATATATATATATATATATATATATATATATATATATATATATATATATATATATATATATATATATATATATATACTGAGTTAACAACGAATATGAAGACGTAAAATGAGTTTCATCATTAATAAAAACAGTACAAACGCAGATCTAGTGTTTCATTGGCCTTTCACTAGTAGGCCAGCTTCTGTGCAGTCATCATTCGTGCAATTCTTGGAAGGATCAATACACAAGAAATATATGATTCTCTCTCTCTCTCTCTCTCTCTCTCTCTCTCTCTCTCTCTCTCTCTCTCTCTCTCTCTCTCTCTCTCTCTCTCTCTCTCTCTCTCTCTCACACACACACACACACACACACACACACTCACACAAAGGTGACACGTCATTCACGCAGTCGTGGTCGTGTCGGGCGTCTGTTCGGTACATGCACGTTAATGTGCCTCCATTTAACGGTAATATGTGATCCATTAACGTAATCACTTTGACATCAATTAACTATCGTGAGGCAACACTCTCAGGAACTCACTTACAAGGTGGGTGAAGTGGGAGGGGTGATTAGGGTTCATGGGGAAGGAAGAAACAGCTTGGGAAGAAGGTTGTCATAGCGTAAAAGAGAGGAAGGTAAGATGGAAAGAACAGGAAAAATAGTATTTGCGAAAGACAATGAAGAATCTGTGTTTATTATTACTAGCTAATGTGTAAGATAACTGGAAGAAAAACATACAATCAAAGATATATGATGATTAAATTTGGTTTCAAAAAGTATGTTTCTCATGCACAGTTTACATTATTTCCATTATAGTTTTTTTTTATTGCTCATCGGTCATTATTCTAAATTTTTCTTCAATGTACAGATATCTTTCATACCCAAAATCAATTGTACATTCTTGAGAAGGGTAATTATTTAGGTATATTTTAGTTTTTCTATAAAGTAAGAGACACACAGCAGGCATTATTTTAATTATTCATTTCTAGTCCACCACCTGCCACCACGTCTGAGAACATAATTACTTCATATACTAGGTGGATGGTTAATAAATACAGATTAATTCTTGGAAACAACAACAAGCGGTATACTAATTGGATGTTTGATCTAACAAAATAAACACATAGATATATATTTCATTTCAAGGTTTTTGAAATATCCATGGTGAAACATTTCTTTGTGCAGTAAGTTTTCACTTCACATGCACTAACAATGCTGATAGAAAATAAATAGGTAGATATATAACTAAATTGTTTGACAGATAGGCAAACAAGTATATGATTAAGTAGATGGATATGAGAAGACATACCATCAGATCCAATAGATAGATAAATAGATAATACACCAGATAGATGGCGGGAGTGCGAGTTACAGGAATAAGGCCATCAAGAGGGATGGCAAGACACTATTTCCAATTAGTGTGTTGAACATCCCGAGCCAACGTACAGGAGAATAAGATGAAGTCAGTAGATCTACCCTATACTGCCCACCTGTATTATTACTTGAAGCAGAGTGAGTCATCAACAAAAAGACGAAACAGAAGAACACACAATTAATAACAATACAAATGAATGAAGAAAATTCATCAGCACTAGAAAGGAATGAGATGAATATAGATAACTTAGTATATTCAACGATATACAAATTCGTGGAAAAGTGACATCAATACACCTAAATGAAAGACAAACTTCTTTAACGATATATAAAACATACATGAAAAAAAAATCGCAAATGCATATAATTCACTGAAAAAGGATGAGGAAAAACGTCACCAGCGTTGCGGATGTTGAGGACCAAAACCCACCCAGATCCCGGAATTGCAAGGAAGGAAAAGCTATATAAGCTCAGCATTTCCGATAGATGGAAGCGAAATCTCCAATACCTCTTTAAATAGAAGCAATGAAAAATGGTGCTCCGAAATCAAACGAAGCAAAAAAGATACCACCACTCGACCAAAATAAGAAAAAAAGAAAAATATATATAACCACACACACACGCAAGCAAAATCGTTACAAAGAAAAATCATATGAGAGAAAAAAAAGATGAAAAGCATTCCGACTCACAGAAAGCTAATTACACTCGCCACCAAATAGCTTCCTTTTTCCCGGCCTCACGCCCCTCATGCCGGGCCATGCATCAACGCCCCTGGTGCTCCACTGGGCCCCTCCACGTGGTGATTAATAATGTAAAAGTGGGGAGTAGGTGGTAGAGACCCTTCAGCACCCCGGCATTACTATCGACAGCACGTGCTCAATCAAGCTGGTTCCCTCAAGTTACGACCGAATATTACTGCTCCTAAAGGGGTCTTCACCGCTACTGCTTCTGTTCCTGCCTTAACATTACCTAAAGTCCCCCTCGCACTACAACGCCGCTTAAGCAAGCACAGAAGCATTAAACTCAACTACTTTTTCTTCAATTGATTCCATAAGAAATGAAACACTAAATACTAAGGTTGACACGCAACCTCCTGCCGATATACACGTCATTTGTGTCTGACGCAGTTTCTTCACTATGGCAGAACAAAGGAACCAAGAGGAAGAAAGCAGCATTGTTGTGTCGCTCGATCATTCTTCCTCGTCCACGCTGGCTCAGATATGTCGCTCTTAGAGGCCACCAGATGTTGTTTTGCTTTCAACAATGGCCGCGGTGATGCGAGTGACGTTTGAAGTCATATACAGATATAAAGAAATATGAACGTGACTATTTGTAGAGATAAGGAACTATACTTATCTCGGAATATTGGTTTTACTAATTTCACATTTTGAGTGAGACCAGCGCAACATTGCCCATTCTGGTTACGTAGATGTGGATTCTTTCTGCAATTATCCCTTGCGTTTCAAAAAGTTTTAATTTCGTTGTCGGAAAATCGTCTATGTTGCCTTGAGTGAGATCTGAGACGTCGTGAATAACCTTTGACAATTTCATCACCGATTCTCTTCCCCTTTAGGCTAGTTTTCCTTGCGTAAGGCATCAGCCTCTTATGGCACATCCAAGGGGACATAGAGAAAGGAATAAAGAACTCGTCGGCAAACGCTATATTTTCGCACCAAGAAAAAACGACAATGGGGAAAGATTTCGTGAGTTTGGAATAAAAGACACGAGGAAGCACCCCGGGGACCTGTGAGAGGCAAGGGAACGGCGGCGCCTCGTGGGAACAGTAAGGACAATGGGTGGAGGTGATGACATGATGGGCATGTACCGCCCCAAGGCTATACTACCTGCTGTATTATGAAGCTAAGAGGGGGTTGGCGGCAGAGGGAAGACAGGCAGTCGGAGGAAGGGAGACGAGAGGAAGGCCAGCAGACAGTGTTAGTGTTCCTTATTCTGCCGATAGGAAGGCGAGGCGAAGGTAAGCCCACAATTATTGACGCTAAACGTGTTTGTTATTTCCTTCAAGAGAAAGTTACACTTTTAGACAATGATTTATTCCTTCGTATGCGTACGCCTTAGGACTGACAAATCCACAGGCATTGTTATGATAATTCCACCAGGAACAAAATGTTCTGCAGCTTTCTAATATTTTAGAAGGAAACTCACATAATTTTATTTTGTTCTAAAAAATGGTCCATCATTACAAATACAATAATCTACATTTTATATATGTGTGTGTGTGTGTGTGTGTGTGTGTGTGAGTGTGTGTGTGTGTGTGTGTGTGTGTGTATGTGTGTGTGTGTGTGTGTGTGTGTGTGTGTGTGTGTGTGTGTGTGTGTGTGTGTGTGTGTGTGTGTGTGTGCACGCGCGCACGCGGCGCACGCGCGCAGGCACGTGCGAGCGTGCGTGCTTGAGTGCCTGAGTGTGTGTGTGTGTGTGTGTGTGTGTGTGTGTGTGTGTGTGTGTGTGTGTGTGTGTGTGTGTGTGTGTGTGTGTGTATGTGTGTGTGTGTGTGTGTGTATGTGTGTGTGTGTGTGTGTGTGTGTGTGTGTGTGTGTGTCTGTGTGTGTGTGTGTGTGTGTGTGTGTGTGTGTGTGTGTGTGTGTCTGTGTCTGTGTCTGTGTGTGTGTGTGTGTGTGTGTGTGTGTGTGTGTGTGTGTGTGTGTGTGTGTACACAGGCGTACATTATTAAGGCCTATTTTTGCAAGTCTATTTGTAACGTGAATTTTTTTCTTGCGTCACATTATCGTCAGAAAACGTATTTCTTTTCAATTTCCTATATTATCAAAAATGATGTATTATAATTACACAATCATGTTTCCTTTCCAATTTCAACTCCGAAACTAGAAAAAATTCTTTAAAAAAAAAGTTCATCTGTTCTCTCTACGCCAGTAAGGCTAGAAGGCAGGAGGACCTGCCTTAAGTCACTGGGAAACGCACATGAATTTATCTTTTCATTTCTAAATTATCATTTTAATTTTCTTTTTACGAGCGATTGATTTTCTTGCATCATCTAATATCTGCTTTCTTGTTCGTGACTTTTATGGTCCTATGTTCAAGTGTTCATCAGTGAGCTGCCTCCATGATCCCCACATCTGGCAGTCTTCACCGGCCAAAACCTCCTCCCTCTGATTATTTATCTCCCTTTAGAAGCACCAAGAAGCACCTCCACCACACAGCTGCAGGAAGACTCTAACGTGTATGAACTTTTTTCCCAAGATATTGTTTCCACTTCATATTCATCGTCAGAGGAGGTTGGGTCTTCTCAGGTGCTTTTCTTCACCTGGATTAACCAAGTCCCTCCATATTCAAGGCGTGAATAGAGACTGCAATCCCAATTGTCTCCTGGCGCAGAGTTGGGTTAAGAATTTAATAATCGGAAAAAATTGAGTGTTCTTTTCTCGCCGCATGATTGGTTGGGACATCTTTTGGCAGCTTCTTATCTGCCTTCTTATCTATTCATCAATCTACTGTATCTATTCATCAATCTCTCTACAAGAATATGTGTTATATAGAGAAATCGATAGATAAACACAAAATGATAGATTAATAAATATAATGCATATAACTAAGTATGAATACTTGCACTTCAGTGTTAAAAGTATATATGAAATAAGACAGATCATTTCTATACAAAAAAAAATCTATTGACATGAAGGTGATATCATTTTCCTGCGGTGGCAGAGAAATGAAAGGAAAGGGATGGGATGAGTGGGCAGCGGAGGGGAGGGGTAGTGAGGGAGGGCCTCAGCCTCACCTCGGCGGTCAATAGTCTGCGATTTTGTGTCCCGCGAGAGGTGAGGCAGCGGTGACGCGCCAGGCACGTCGTCCACCACACCTCAGGGGAGACTCGCGTGACTCAATACCATCTATTCCTTTGGAGGATGATTCTGCGTCCTGGAATACACTTTCTTCTCCGAGTGTGATTGTTCACAACACGAGATATGTGTAAGAACAATTGCAAATATGCAAGAGTTTTATATATCATGACAGAATATTGAGATGTGAACATCGATTCGACTAAGCAAATACATGCAATATACTTATAATGAAATGAAAGGCGATACGTTACGTTTTCTAACACTTATTACTAAATTATTATACAAGCTTGATATTATGGAGAATTCTGCTTCCTGTACCTCATGAGATGTAACAATGTTAGTTGTGTCAATCTGTATTTTAGACATGACAAAACCTGAGAAATAAACCAAATATATAAAGTCAGTTTTGACAATGAAAAAATAATATTACTTAATTTCTCTGGCTTTTCAGCTTTAACTTAACGAATAGTATGTTAAGTTTAGAAGATAAATGTCTCACTAACTTCTCTCACTTTATTTTATATTATTTTGTCTTTCCATTTCCTATTTTTTGGCAAAACTCAGTTTGAGGCAAATTTGCTTAAGTCGCAGACATGCCTTGTCAAGTCTAACGTCCCTAGAGGTAACATTAAGACAGTCTAAGAAGACACCAACTCTAATAATGCAAAAGTTTAAAACACCCTGTCCAGTATTCTTTCTCTAACAATCTTCCTCTTTCTTTCTCTCTCTCATTCCCTTTCCTTCATTTACGAAGCTTGTCTGAGTTCCTTCCTTTCTTCCTCATGTTGACAGTAAATCCACCACCGTCAGCCTGCAACACCTCAAAATCAATCCCTGTGAGCTTCATTCTTTCTCACAGTTGCAACGGAGGAATAAATCTGTTCCCACCAAACCCACCCTGTCTTCTTTAAGTGATAGGAATTATAAACAAGACCCACACAGGAGTAAGGTCATCAGCCACAAACCGTAAATCTTCCGGTTTCCTCTTTCTCGAAGGAATAATGTCACTTTTATGATGTGAAAACAGTTCGTTTTGTGATTTATTTGCCTCGTTATGTAAAAAAATAAATGCCATAGAGGAAGTCAAGGTTATAGAGGTGATCGTTTTAGGCTTCAAAATTTATCTACTTTAGGGAAAAATGGGATTTATATGTTAATAACTAATGGATGTCAATTAGTGTAGCAGTAGAGGTCATCCTTCCTTTCTTAAGCGTTTATCTATCTCTCTCTCTATTTTTTTCTCTTTCGCTCTCTCACACATACACACACACACATACCTACACACACACATACACACATACACACACACACACACACACACACACACACACACACACACACACACACACACACACACACACACACACACACAAACAAAAAAAATATAATAAAAAAAGAATCCTTGAAAGCGTATTGTAAAAACAACAATAGCAATTATATATTTTTTCTAACCTGTTTGGGAGGTCAGGCAGGCAAGGCTGGACTTCCTTCCTGCACTCTTCTGGCATCGAGCGCTGGCCAAACTATATACAAATATATTTGTATCATTGTTATTATTGTTACTTATTGTTAGTTATTATCATTGTTATTATTATTTTTTTTTATTATTATTGTTATTATCATTATTATTATTACTATTATTATTATTATTATTATTATTATTATTATTGCTAGCAGTAGACGGTCCCAATGAATAACTAAACCACACCTTCGCTGTCACACCTGTCAGTATTTGGTGACCTGTCGCTTCACCATGTAGATGATGATGATAGGTGATGATAGCGGTGATGTAGGGTGATGAGGATGATGGGTGTTACTCGGAAATGTGAGTACTGATAGATGGTGATGGAAGGATATGTGTTGTGATGGAGGTTGATGGTAGATATATAACGAGGAATAATGACTTAATTTATCTTTATTCCTGATCTTAATTAATCAACGTTTTCGCATGACCTTAAACCTTTGCTCAACAATACTGGTGCTGGATCAACTTTCTGATTCACGTTAGTTAGAAAACCAATGAAAACAAGATGATTTTACTTATGAAACACATTTCTCAAATAAATCGAGTGAACTAACCAATACATTTTTCCATCAACCAGTTCCAGCAACACACTGTAGTTCACATGATATCCTGAAACGTGTGCAGTGAAATGACATGAATCCTTTGTAATTGGGGCAAGGAAATTATCTATACCGTTAATTATAAACTGATATAGCAGATTAATAAGAAACATATAGATAGATAACAACATCTTTCCTCGCCATCAAAACGAGCACCGTAATCATCAGAGGCAGCGTCCTTGTCACCGTGAAGCAATAAGAGGCGCACCTGCCGGGCTTACTGGCTTCAGGTCGATACATTGAGTCGTGGCCGAGAAGAAACTTGATCAGCGTGACGACGTGTCATTATTTCCAAGCGCCTCAGAGCCATTGTTAAAAAGACAGTGTGTTCTTGAAACAGGACCGCGTTCTGGTGGACCCAAGGTTAGTTCCGGGTAGGGAAGCGTTTCAGGGGGTGGGAGAGGGGAAAGAATAGAGGTACGGGTTTTGGATTATATATACTTTAAAGTATCACAAAGTATCATTATAATAGCGGTGAACATTTTTTTTTGTTTACGTTTTTTATTTCTTTTTATTTATATCAATGTATGCCTTTCAAATGATGTAAATTGAGATAGCGTCATGCAATCCTCGCTTTGTCATTATTATGCATGGGTTTTTTGGCCAGAGCTCAGGTCAAAAGTAGTTTACATGGAAAAAGAATACTAATAGTCCGAATACTACCGACTCATTACCCCATACTGTTCTGTGTGTGTGTGTGTGTGTGTGTGTGTGTGTGTGTGTGTGTGTGTGTGTGTGTGTGTGTGTGTGTGTGTGTGTGTGTGTGTGTGTGTGTTCGAGTTTGTAAGTGTGTTTTCTTTACAATTATTATTATTGCCTCATTTACCACTACCTACTGTCTTGCCTGTCACCAGATATAATCCTCAAACTTTGGCTATACACATTTCTTGCAAAGTTTGAAGTGTTGTATAAGTTCGGCACAACAATGATGAAAAAAAAATCACTCAGTAACAATGTCAAACTCACATGCACAGTTCTCGTCCGTGCGCGAGTATTCTATTGAGCTCAGGTTCTCTTACTGTCCTTGGAGTCTAATTACAGTCATTACGGCGTCCTCTAAACAATTATTGCAAAAAAAAAAAGTCGATACAAGTCTTGTTTTCTTAAGTATCAGCAGCTGAGGTGGTAAGTCAATTATGTTACTACTACTACTGATAGTGCACTCTTGCATCGGTAATGTGCGAGACTCTTTACTGAATAGAAACATCAGCATGGACACACACAGCGAGGCAAGTCATGAGCAAACATAACAAGACAGGAGCCACCCCTTGTTATTGAAGGGGACAACGATCTGCTGAGGTGCCGTGAGGGAGGTGGTGTTCACAAGGTCTCTAGCATTACAATCATAAAGAGGTGGAAAGAATAACTAATCAAGTGAGACAACATACAGACTTCCAAACTTGCTCATTGCATGTCAATCCAATATGTTTTGTTATACTTTCTTGCCGTGTTTACAGAAGACGAACATAGCCTCATTTTTAGAGCGTAATATGTGTGGCAAAGAAAACCACCACACATGGAAAAGAAGGTACAGTCAATGAGGAATTATATGTGTCATTTGGGCGTTACGATAACATAATGTGTTAAAACGAATGTGTATGAGGTGTGGGGGAGAAGAAGTGTAATATTGGGGGTGAAGGGGGAGTAGTGTTATATTGTGGTTGTGTGTGGGGCAAGTAATGTTATAAGTTCATGTTTTATCAAGGCCAAGGCGTAATTAAGTTGAGCGATACAATGAGGGTAGGTGACTGATGGAGGATAAGGAGGAACGTCAACACTGATCTCCGTGAAAGCTGATGCCTTATTGAGGTTGTGTTTTATATCCAAGACGAAAAAACGTGGGCCAATTTAGCCTAATTTTATGCTTTCTTGATTCTAAATAATTTATCGCTGGTGAGGATCTATTTTCATAAGTATCATTTTTGCCTACTTAGAGTGATATTAAATCTTCCCATTGTTACACGGATAATGGTAGGTAAAAACTATCATAACTTTCATCACCACCAAAATCCTTATTACTATTATTATTAT
>JAXIVD010003321.1:30000-45000 GCA_036785275.1 Cancer borealis
GGAAACTTATAGTCCATTCCGTTGTTTATTTTAGTGGTTTATGTATCTAGGTTTAAAGAGGACCAGTGAACGATATTATTCCGTCAGTCTTTCAGTTAAAATCATTCAGAATATAGTGGCAGAAAAAATACATCATTGAAAATAAAAAAAAATAAATTATATGGAAAAGGAGACACGTTGGATATTCAATTTGCGACCTGTCTGTCTTCATTCCAAGGGAGTTCCGGCGCGTCGACCATAAACGTCACATTTAACTAACGTTCTCTAAAATGTATACACGTGGGAAGTGTGTCGCCTATTTTTACAGGTAGGCCTATGCACTGCAGTCCTTAGAAGAATATGAAGTGTCTCTCTCTCTCTCTTTTTTTTTTTCTCTCTCTCTCTCTCTCTCTCTCTCTCTCTCTCTCTCTCTCTCTCTCTCTCTCTCTCTCTCTCTCTCTCTCTCTCTCTCTCTCTCTCTCTCTCTAAGACTATGTGGTATGATTATGTATTACTCATAACACCAATTGATCCGTGTTCGTTATCCAAGTCAGTACGTAAAAGCAACATCACGTGATCCTTCCTAACATTTTCTACCTAATTTCTAATCCAAAGTAAATTCATATTAAACATTTACGTGTACACAGGAAGCGTTTAAATGTAAAATAACACGACTGAAAGAAACACATGTAGAAAAAAAACAGAAGAAAAAATGCAGCCGTGTTTACTCACAGAAGAGAAAACTTTCCCAGAGTCTGCCCGGAAGCCGCCACCATTTTCAAGGTTTACAAGCATTATTTTCTCCTACGACATAAAACCTGCTACGTGGTGAGCCTACAAAGGCCTTCTTCCCCTCTGTTTCGATTGGTGGGGGAGACTCTAGCACACATAGGGAGAGGTAAATATCGATGGGTAAGGAGGGAGAAGACTGAGGGGAAGGATACATTTTAGGGGAAGGAGAGGCTCAAATATTGTGTCTTATGTTCCTATTTTTCTGTGTGTAAGTCTTTCTGACTGCGCAAGACTTTACACGTTTTAAATTTCATAAGTTGATATTGTAAGAATCCTTTGTGGGCGTGTTTTTTTTGTATTGTTGAAGATTATTGCACTTCACTGAATTATACATATTACGTTTGCATTTTATCTTTGGTTTTTCTTTTGTGAATGTAGAAGTTCAAGGATATTTTTACAAAGTATTTTTTTCTTCCGTATCTAAGTCCCATTTAGTAAAGCCTTCATTAACATTAATTCATTTATCACAAAAGTCTTTGGTAAACTCTGTGGAAATTACTCTGCTTTTCCACCTTCCCTTTCATATTCCTTACTCGTGTTCAAAGTTAAATAAAGAAAACGCTGGATATACACCACTTCGACCCCTTACCTACCCACTACAGCGCTCCCCCCTCACACACACACGCACACGCACACACACACTACAAAATGTCATCGTCACTGCAATAACCTATGATGTGACCCACGAAAAAACTACCTCAACCTCAAAGCAAGACCACACACTCATTTTTATTCTGTCACTGATTTTCGCCTTGACCCAGTGAACTTTAGCCGTCGTGGTCCAGTCCCCATGAAACTAATTTACTGACGTGATCAAGGGACACACACATCATGAATTGTTGATGTTGTGATACGTTCTACTCTCTATTTATTTCTTACTTTCTTTCTTTTTTCTAACTCAAAACTGACCTGGTTTGAAAAAAAAGGCAAAAGTAAACGAAAGTTAAGGCTGTCCCACTCGCTGTACCTCCTTAAAACGCTCTTTGTAACTCAATCCTGGAGACCAATAACCTAAGAGTTTATTTTAGAGTACTATAACGAGGTGTAATTTGGATTTCGCGTCACACACTAGATTGCAGCTCCTTGTCTGACCTGGCCTTCTACTCTCATGATTGGTTCTATTATTTACGCTGTGGGGGGAAGATTATCTTGACTTTATTGTTCGCCCGTCAAATAACTTCGCTTTCAATACTAACCTAAAGTGGTAATTTCAGCCTATCTATCGAGCCGTTTGAAAGAACCTGTAATTAAGTAATGGAATGGTGAGCAAATCATTAAACAGTGATTAATGGGAACAATAGAAAAAATGCTGCCCTTCACCTTTTAACAATGACGTCAATGTTTTACTGTTTGTATGGGCTGTTAAATATCAGTCACACAAGTTTAATGGTGCGTGTCTAGTTGTCTGTTGACTGTATTTGATTTACTGTTAGGTTTATTTTTAGTTATCTGTTCGTTACACTAATTGACACTCCTCTTTCATGTTTTTATTTTTCTCTTGTTATTACTGTTCTTACATTCCTTGCTCGCCATTATCATTATTTACAATTTTTTCACAATCCCCATTTTTCTCATCCATTCCCTCATTTTCTTCCTCCTCCCACTCATTTCCTTTCTCCTCCTCCTCATCAGTTATCATGACGCCAAGACGAATACATGTCATACATCTCCCTTCTTTCCCTTTCTCCTATATTGCTTCTCTTCCTCTTTCACTTTCCTTCACAGTTCCTTCACCTCCTTTCATTCTTCCAGCCCCTCCTCCTTCTCATCCGCTTCTTTCTACAGCAGTTTCACCTCCTGTTTACTCTACACCTACTCTCTTCTTTCCTTTTCCTCCTCCTCCTCTTCAACTTTTTTTCCTCCCATCATCTGTGGCTCATCTACTATCAATTTGCACTTTCCCTCCTGCTCACCTTCTTCCATTTCCTATTACTACTATTTCCCACCCATCTTCAACCTTCTACCAGTTTGCAAAATTCATGGTCTTATTGGCTGTCTTCAGTTGAGGGAAGGGAAAATGAGGTGATGATGATGGTGGTGGTGGTGGTGGTGGTGGTGGTGGTGGTGGTGGTGGTGGTGGTGGTGGTGGTGGTGGTGGTGGTGGTGGTGGTGGTGATGGTGGTGGAAGAGGCAATGTAGTCAATGAAAAAAAAAAAAGAGAGACAGAGAGAGAGAGAGAGAGAGAGAGAGAGAGAGAGAGAGAGAGAGAGAGAGAGAGAGAGAGAGAGAGAGAGAGAGAGAGAGAGAGAGAGAAAGGAGATTGGCAATAGACGCATTATGAAAAAGGATATGAAGTGAACTGGAGACATAAGAGCTTGTTAGCGGAGAAAATGCGTTGGAATGAGTTAAAAAGAAGATAGTAAAAAGAGAGAGAGAGAGAGAGAGAGAGAGAGAGAGAGAGAGAGAGAGAGAGAGAGAGAGAGAGAGAGAGAGAGAGAGAGAGAGAGAGAGAGAGAGAGAGAGAGAGAGAGAGAGAGAGAGAGAGAGAGAGAGAGAGAGAGAGAGAGAGAGAGAGAGAGAGAGAGAGAGAGAGAGAGAGAGAAGAAAAAAAAAATTATGTATATTCTGTTCCAGCACTAAAGTTAGCATATGTATAAACTTCGCGTAATTAGTTTAGATTAGCCAAAGAATTACAAAAGATAAGGGCACTAATAATATGGTAACAACGAAGGTGAAGTGTTTGCAACCTCAGAGATGGCTATTGATTGTTGTTCTGATAGGAGCATGTTCAATAATCCAATACCCCAGAGAGGGCAGGGAGCGGCTGGGGTGCTGAACGGATGCTGATGAGTCTTAATCTGGTTCTCAACAATGTCTGGGGGTCACGAGATGAGTTAGAAATAAGTGCCTAGAAAAGGAAAATAAAGTCTCGTCCAATGAGACTTTCCGTGGCAAAAAAACACTAAGAGTTTTCCTTTATGTGACTGTTTTGTCGTCGGTTTCTCCTTTTTACCTTCCAACGAACTGTACTTGACTTGTCCATCCTTCATGCTATTCAAAGACATGCATTTCATTTGTCACACGGAGATTGTGCATCTATTCACTTTACTCTTCATGCTTCACAACGCTTTCCAAGGTACATGCAAATCTGGAAACATTGCCTCGAGGTTCCTGACGTTTCCGCGAATCCCAGTAATAGATTCAACGGAATGATGTACAAAAAAAGTTACGGTATAAATTTACGAAACTCCACCGTCAAAACTACCGAAACTGGACGTAGGTAACATTAAAACAAACGATATGAATATTTACCTAAAAAAACAATCACTTCCACCTGCTCGCCTCTCACGGCTCACCTCTCCCCTTCTCTTCCTACCTCCTTTCAGCAGGTCAGCAAATACTTACATTCTCCACTCACGCTTATACTCCATTATCAGGATCATCTAACTCCACCGACTTACATCCAACATTTCAAAAGATTCCCCCCCAAATCGCTGAAAGCCAACACTGCTTCCTCGTTAAACAAATGTCGTAATCTGATGCGCAGGCTCAGAAGTTGAGGCAAAATAAAGCTCAAAACTATGAAAAAGTCTATATGCGGATAGGAAAACGCAGCATGATTGAAAAAATATCGGTAAACAGTATGCAAACACACACACAAAGGTTAAACAGAACATCAACATCAAGATAATGGTAAAAGCGATTTAGCTCCCCTGCAAGATAAGATGTCATAACAAGGCTCCTCATTCTTAGTACATTTCAAGGAAGGAATTGCGGGCAGGCGAATGATATTGAAATGTGGATAAAACATATATTGAGAAATGTTATCAATATTTACTATAATCTGTCTTTGCAATTCACTCTGTATCGCCAACACTATCACAATATCAATAAGCTTCTTGTTCTGACTAGATGACAATAGAGAAAGGAGATATGCTTTGTGTGCCTTTGTCTGCCTGCCTGTCTGTCTGTTTGTGTGTGCGCGTATGCTTCCGTGTGTCCTCCTGTGTACGTGCCTCTGTCTGTGTCGATTTGTGTGTACAGTCTGATATGCTCCATCTGCAATCGGATATAACATGATATTACGTTGCATATAGTCACTGCCAATTAAGGTTTCCTCCTCCGACCATCATTGCCCTCCCTCCCTTTCTCTCTATCATTGTTTCTATTTATTCATAAGCGCATGTTTGTCAATGTCTTTGGTATAGAAAAAAAATAAATTGAATATCAATTGCATTTACAAAATTCCCCTTCACACGCCTGTATACATCCAGCTCATACAAAAAGCTGCTAGTAATTGCTTGTTTGCCTTTTTTTCGGTTTCCTCTAGAGCACCATTAACGAGCTTTCAATGCCTGGAAAAGATGTTGCAACAGTTGACGCCAATATGATGCTCGTGTTGCAAGGAAACTGAGAGAAAAAAAATCTAGTGGCAAGTTGCAGCCACCAGCACATCACCAGCAACATCACTTCCTTGTGAAAAAAATATTTACCGTGTGGTTTCTTTACAGTTCTGTTTTGCTACTGTTTTGCTAGGAGTGAGTCGAATCTATATATATATTTTATAATTTTTAGGCATTGTTCATTGCAATGTTTTAATTTGCTTAGGTGCAATCCTTTTTACTAGTACAATGCTTCCAGTTTCAAACCAAAAATTCATTGTTAGTCAGCTTGAGTGCGACACATGTGCACGGACGATTATTTCTAGTCAACCAGGGAATACTCTAAGAAATATATAAATGAAAGAAATAATAGGTGATAAACACGTACATATATAATTCACGGTGTATAAAAATGCATCGGAGAACAATATATTCCATTTTTAATTACACTCGCGTAAAAAAAGCGTTCTCGTATCGCGATCTATTTATAACAAGAAAACCTTCACTGACAATACAGCTAAGAAACAAGAATAGAAGGTGCATCATTAGAACACTAGAATCTGTAAAAATGAAGATATCCAAAGACGTAAATCACAGGAAACAACTCACGCGTCCCCTCTCATCCGGTAATCTGCGAATCCCGAGTACAAACCTCATAATGCTGGCCAACTTAACACCAAGGCAGGGAGAGATGAGAGGTGAGAGATGAGAGATGAGAGAGAGATGAGAGATGAGAGATGAGAGATGAGAGAAGAGAGAGAGATGAGAGATGAGAGATGAGAGATGAGAGATGAGAGAAGAGAGAGAGATGAGAGATGAGAGATGAGAGAGAGATGAGAGGGAGCGAGAGAGAGCGAGAGCAAGAGCGAGAGCGAGAGCGAGAGCGAGAGAGAGAGAGAGAGAGAGAGAGAGAGAGAGAGAGAGAGAGAGAGAGAGAGAGAGAGAGAGTGAGTAGGAGGAAAAGCAGGAGGAGGTCGAGGAGGAGGAGCGGCGTAATAGTAATAACAATGATAACAGCAATGACAATAATAATAATAATAATAATAATAATAATGATACTGATTATTATTACTATTATAACAATAACAACAACAATAACAATACTAATCACAACCAACAAGAACAATAGTAGCACCAGCTACGACAACAAAGCAACAACACAACACAGCGCAACACCAACATGAATAACAACAACAACTATAACAATTCTCGCTTCTAATTAGCTAAGCTCTGAACACAGTTTCCTGGATCTACGCAATGCTAAATTAGTCAAGACTACATAGGCGTCTGTACCTTGCTGTTGATGGGAGGAAGCGTGGACTAGGACACCCACCCCAACCCCGCCCACACTCACACCCACCCCTGAACCAGTCCCCCTTCCCCGTCCAGCCTCACCTAGCCTTCCGTCACACCGAGGAAACGGTAAGCTGGACGGTCATCATTTGCTCACTGGATTAACAAGCTTCAGTCCAGTTTATCTACCTGCTGAATAAATGTTTACATGTAAGTGGAGTTATCGAGGTGAGTGTGTATTTTTTCTCTTCCTATAGGGTGAATAGTCGACATCATTATTATTGTTATTACTATTTGTATTATTATTAGCAACTGTTAATCCACCGCTTTGCCGTTGGGTTCATAATCACAGGTATTTCTGTAGATTATTATGTGTTTGTGTTGGTGATTGTGATGGCGGTGCGGTGGTGGTTTTGTAAAGGTGTTTACGTGGTAGAAGGTGATGGATGGTGTTATGGTGGTGGTGGTGTGATGGTAGAGTCGGTGTGGTAGTGATGATGTGAGGAGAATAAAACCAATAATACAGACAAACACATCAAATAAATAAAACAAAAAGATGAATACAAAACAAAAACACTTACTTGATGGGAAAGGAAAAAACAATTTACCATCATAACCCAACACACTATACCTTCCTTCCTTTCCGCTGCCCATCTCTCATTAATCAACCTCCACCGATAGCCATGTCCGGCCTCACCCATTGCCTTACTTTACATTACCTCCTCTCCCAGCACCTGCACGCTAAGACCTGCCACGGAATAACACACTACTGAACGGAAATCGAACCATCGGAACCCATGTATTTGTTGTTTATTCAAATATTGATGCTTGTGACTGCGAGAGATTTCTTTGAAAATAGAATAAGCTAAGAAAACAATAACAAAACACACACGCACACACTCTCAAACACGCCAGAGCCTCTTGACGACCCAATCAAGAAAAAAC
Organism: Cancer borealis; assembly: GCA_036785275.1. Lineage (NCBI taxonomy): Eukaryota > Metazoa > Arthropoda > Malacostraca > Decapoda > Cancridae > Cancer > Cancer borealis. The sequence goes on from JAXIVD010003321.1 coordinate 37,332, forward strand.
AAGAAAATGTCTGAACGAAGCCGAAAAGACCCACTACACTCCGGCTTCTCGGTGGTTTCTTATGAAGAGTTGGTGGCCCTTTGTCTCCGAGTCCCTCCCACCACTCGTCGATTGTGTCTCCAGCGTCCTGACGGTGAAGTGATTAGAAGAGGTCCGGCTGGTAGTGGCGGTGGTGAATAGGTGTGTGAATCTGGGTGTGGATGTGTGGATGTGTGGGTGTGGGTGTGTGTGGGTGTGGGTGTGGGTGTGGGTGTGGGTGTGTGGGTGTGGGTGTGTAGGTGCGTGAATGAGTGTTTGTGGTGGACGGGTGATCGTGTTGGGTACATAATAGATAAATTAAACTACACTATAAAGTTACTAACAATATCATGATATTCTATAACTAAAACAGACTGATATATAAAAGTTTTGCCATGATAAAAACAAGTATCTCGTGATTCCTCCTTCTCAAGCAGCAGCAAAGGAAAGCCGCTTAAAAATAATCGTTCAGAAAGCCTTGTTTTTCTGCCTTGTCAAGCTTCTTATCTCGAACCAGGATCAATAATCCCTTGGAGGCGACAGTGTCTTCGCCTCTTCTTTATCACGCTCCCTTCGCATCCAAGGTACTTAAATGAAGGAAGTGGCGCTCAAAAAAGGCTCAAGTACCTTCATTATTATCATACCAGTTATACTCCTTATTTTTATTTTTATTCTTATTCTTTCGTTTTTTTTTCTTTACGTTTCTGGAGATTTTGTCTCAGTTTGGCAGCTTGTTTCTTTTTAATTTCGATGCTTATATACCAACGTAATATTAATCAAAGTTGCTCCGTCCAGTTCCTCTCCCTCTTTGACTTTTTATTATTTTAGTCTCTCATCTTTGCAACATTTCCCACTTCACCTAAATACTGAGGGAAGGTATCAGGGACAAAAAGTGAAATCGCTGGGATAATAACGTGTATAACTTTCCTACTTAAAACATCTCACCCATTTACCGAGTGCCTTTCTCTCTTAGACAATCATTAACTACCTTCTTTAAAATGTTGGAAATGTTACTCTTTTATTACGTAACAAGAACTTTTACTTTCCACCTTTAAGAAGAAGAGAAAATTGCTTAAACAATCCCACAAACCACTAACTATGGCAGTACAACTTTCTGAAGAATATGTGGACCTACACCGTTTTTTTTATATATCTATATATTTTTTTTCGTCAGATAAAACATACCCAACTTTATCTTCGAAGCAATTCATAGACCTCCTTTAGTAAATAATTTGTTATAATATCTGAACAGGATAATTGACTCATTGTGCAATTACCTAAATAACCAAACTACTAAAACAAAGACGGTAACAAAAAGACAAGACAAAAAAACAAACAAGTGAAAAGAAATACCAACAGAGGCAGCAAAATACAAGAACAAAGAGACAAAGACAAAAAGAACAAGGACAACAATAAAAACAACAACAGAAGCGCATCACCGCCCCGACGCGGCCCCAACACCCATCCTCAAGGGACCAGGTAAGCCACCGCCTTTTCCTTCCTCAGACAAATTTTATACTTTTTTTTGGTCACAGCGACTTATTTTTTCTAGAGCTTCTTGGGAGATTTTTCTTTCTTAACCCTGAGCTATTAGTTTTGATGTAGTTTGTAATCCACTCCACGTTTGTTCATGTCTGCAGTGCCTGTGTTCGTATATTAACCTTAACTTTAGAGACATTGAGGCTTGATAATATTCTATAATACCCACAAGGTCAGGGTTGAGCTAAGGTGTCCTTGGTGTGGTAGTCTGTGGGATCCTAATTGAAAGGTAATGATCCTATTCGTAAATCACGTGGTGGTTTAAAATTACCCACATAATAATTACTAGATACTATAATACTAACCTTGATAACACAAATGAAGCATCACAGATATGATTTTGCATCATAAAATACAATGACTATCCTGCCCCCATACGTTGTGCTTCCATCGTGTTGTACACCTGACTGTACCTGAGAAAAACAAAAACAGAATTTAATAATACAATAAGAATCCATATAGATTTTCTACCCACTAAATGAAACATAAATATTTTAAGTTGTACTTCTATAAGCATGCGTACATGTACATACACAACAGATACACTCGTACTGGACACTTGCCTCGTGTTGGACACGTGAAGGCATATTTTTAATTTCATGAAAGGCTGACGCTACATTCTCATCTCAATGCTGAGCACAGCTAGAGTGAGGCTACAACGTGGGTCAAGGACGGTAGTGAAGGAGAGACCTAGGGCGAAAACGGTTGTTCGTGTCCTTGTCTAACATCACACATACTGACCACCGTCAGAATAACATGGTCTCCTTTCTTAAAGAAGATACTCTGAATATACCTGAAGGCTTATAAGGGATTGGAGGGCGGCGGTGGAGAATTGCCACAAGGAATGGAAGAATAGCTGAACTACATCCTCTCGTGTCCTCTTCAACCATGTCTAATGAAAGGAAAACCATGGTGGTTCTCTCTCCCGGAATAAAAAATTTGGTCGTCAGTTTGCCACAGGTTGTAATGACCCGACAGGCTTGCTTCAGAGGTGAAATGAAAACCTTCCCATCCTTGACGAGATCAGAGCTAAGAGGCTCCCGAGGGACATTTTTCCGCCTCACGTCGGGAAGAGATGGTGAACAGTCCTTTGTGGTTTACGACCTGGCAGTCTGAAGCCACAGTTCGTGGATGAATTAGGAATAAGAGCGAAGGGAAAATAAACGAGTGCCAACCTACCGGACAGGAGTGGAAATGAAAAGGTGACTTCCATGACGGGGACAGTTGAGTGGCAACACGAATACTACACAACACGTCCACACGCAAGCTATTAGTATTTCCAACTCAGAAGTCTCGGAACTGTCCAATACTGACGTTCACAAGCTGGAAGTCATGTAATGTAATTTTTTTCCCATTATAAACAATCAATGTCTTATCTCACTTACATGATTCTAATCTTCATTTGTGATGCGCAACAAATTACACTTTAAGCAAAATATAACAAAATACGACAATACAACAACATCATCATTATAGATTATGGAAGGATTATCTGTTGATATCTTAGTCTTGACATTCTAACCACTATTTGATGCTGAGGAGAGTGGCCTTGTCTCGCAGTCAAGTATCAGCTTGTGTCCGACAAAATTAAGCGATACACACGCATTAGCTTTCAATGGAGCTGTGTCCCGCATTATTTTCTCCGTCACCGTTTCATTACCATCAGTGGCCTCGTGATTCTAGTACCACTGGATACATGCATGGAACAACATCAGCCCCGGCATCAGACCTTCCCTTTCCTTCCGTGCCGACACAACATCAACAATAACAAACAGGAAGGCTGCGTGACCATTACTGTCTCCTGTCAACTCCCGACACTGTAGGCTTTCTTGGCTCGGCCCACCGCCATTAAATAAACACAAAGGAGAAAAAACAAGACTCACGTCACTTATAGATATTACCACAACATGTAACGCTGTAGGCAACACCCTCATTGCTATTAATGGTTCTGTAATCGCCATACGTTGTTCCAAAAATGTATATTATTTTTCCAGGTGTAATAGGTATTTTAATAACCAATTAAATTCACAGCACGATGCAATATAGTATTAATAACCTATGATAGGAAAGCACGTTACACTCTCACACACAATTAAATTAAGGAATAAATGTACAATTTGTGTGTGTGTGTCTGTGTGTGTGAATATGAAAAAAAAATAAGAGTGTGTCGATGGGCGTTTCCAGAAGAGTAAACAAATTAATATTCCCAAGGCATGTGTAGCGGGTTCAGAACGTATCCACAGGTTTTGAGTTTTGAGACAAATAGGAGGACGAGGAGCAGGGTAGCGGTCATCTCAGAGCCTGGAGGGGAGGACTTTACATAAGGAGAAAGAAATAGAGATAGATAGATAGAGAGAGAGAAAAAAAAGACGATGAAGGTAGGGAAGACTATAGAAGAAGAGGAAGAATAAGGGGCACAATGGGCTGAGTAGAATTTTAAAACTTGGTGGGAAAAAAATATTTAAATAAAAATTTTTTATATTCCTGGCGCCTCCGTTGAATTTCCTCTTTTTTTTTTCTTAACTAAGTTTTTTTTTTCAGTGTCAGTCAAATTGAGGCGTAACATAATTAGAATCTCATTTGCTATACTATACACGTTCTTAGAAAATTTACGTCAGGAATAAACTGATTCTTGTTCGTTTTTCTTCCTCCAAGTTTGTTGCTCTTTTATTTAGCTCATGCTTTATAACTTTCCTTACTTTACTTTAACATTGTTATCTCCGGCTTTTATTCACTCAGTTTACCTATTCCTTTTCTTTCTCCCTCCCTCCCTCTCTCCCTCCCTCCCTCCCTCCCTCCCTCCCTCCCTCCCTCCCTCCCTCCCTCCCTTTCTTCCTTCCTTCCTTCCTTCCTTCCTTCCTTCCTTCCTGTACATTTCTGTCTCTACTATTCCCTTTGTAGTCCCTCTGTGGCCCCTCAGGCGACTCTTCCTCCATTCTCACTTCTCATCTCCTGAATTATTCCTTCTCTCATTTTCTTCATTTACTCCACCTTTTTGCGTCACCTCTCTTATCTCGAGAAATACTACTTATTTTCTCCTTTTTCCCCTCTTCTATTCCCCTCCGTTGCTATTTACATTTCATCATCATCATGTTTATTTCGTTTTTTCTCTCTTCGTCACCCTCTGTTTGCGTGTTTCTCCCTTCAGCGCCACTTGAAGGCCTGCGCATGTGTGTCATCGTCTTACCTGCGTTGGTTGGCGATTGTGTCACCGTACACCTGAGTTAACACCGGTACACTCCACGTTTTTGTTCAGTGTATGACTATAAAATGAAAACTCAAACATTTCATTCATTTTGATGTGCAATTTGATTCACTCACTCACCATCGACTTTTCATCACTCAAACAGCTGAACACAAACAATCGCAAAATGAATGCACGTGCTTCACAAACAAACCAGAGAACGCAGTTGACAGCGAGTTCAAAGTCACATAATGAAAAAGTGGGAAAAAAAAATTGTTATCTGTTGGACACTTGCTCGATGAAAGTCATTAAAAACTTAACAGTATTTGGAAAGGTTTTTATGTATAATACTGCTTCCTTTCCAAAGACTTATTTTCTCTTGTGAAGATGATGAGGAATCTTTTTGAATCCCGTAATTATTAAGTAATCTGTTTATAATGAAAGAGACAACCCGGACTTCTTTGTCAGCCTTGTTTTGTATATTGACCTTAAGAACATTTAAAAAGGTGTGTAATTCTGCTGTTAAAAGCCTTTACCAAGAGAGGGAAGATTTCTTATTTATAGAGAAAAGCTATTTATATTCATATCACGACATTTTTTCCCACCATTTATTGAATACTATTATTTCCTAGCCATCTCAACAGACGCTCATCCGTTTGCAACCTTATTCTTCATCGACAGGAATAAAAATGTTCTCATAATCTTTGTTTTATATTAGGTTACAATAAAAAAAAAACTAAACAATTGAAGCTGTAACAACAGCCTCTGTATTTCATTTACTTCTATAATTGGAAAACTAAATTCAGAGATCGAGGTATTACTAATTAATAAACAAATTTCACGCCTTACTGAACGGACACTGCCTCGGATGCCAGTAGTCTATCGTCCTCAATTATTTTTTTCTCTCTCTCCCTCTCTCTCCCTCTCTCTCTCTGACACACATACACACATACACACACACACACACACACACACACACACACACACACACACACACACACACACACACACACACACACACACTAAGACAGAAGAGGGATCAGGTGTTCTGTCTTCGGGGACGTGATAAGAGGAATCGAGGCCCCAGTACTCGAAACCAAACACTGGGTAGGAACGACGTGATGGGGGTGAGGGGGTGAGGGGGTGATGGGGTGAGTGGGTGAGAGGTGGGAAGACGAAGGGATGAGGGGAATGGGAGTGTTTGGTCTCCAGCTGCATGCGAAGTAAGGCCGTGATAGAAGGGAGACAGTGGAAGGAGACAGGGAAATGGAAGTGTGGGAGAGGAGGTGGAGAGGTGGTAGGAGACTGGGATTTGAGAGAAGCAAATAGGAGAGCCAAGAGCAGTGTGGCCTTGACGGAGACAATGCTAAGACACTACTTAAGGGTTGGGTTGGGTTGGGTTGGGTTGGGTTGGGTTGAGTTGGATTGGGTTAGGTTAGAGAGGCCAGTGATAGCCTGATTGGATGCAAAGCCCATTACGTTATAACAGGTGACCGCAGGTAGTATGTATAATTAAAATGGGTTAGTGGTTTGGTTCTCAGCTGCACCTGTATTATAGTACTTCCGGGAACAGGTAAGTTTGATTATCAGTTGGTTATATATAGTCGTACTTGATATTTTCTTATTAACAGGGTGGAATATTCTTTGTTCTTTTTTTATAGACACACACACACACGCACACACACGCACACGCACACGCACACGCACACGCACACGCACACGCACACGCACACGCACACGCACACACACACGTACACGCACACGCGCGCACACACACACACACACACACACACTCGTCATCAATACGCTAACCATGTATCTACTTATTTCTCGTGATAAAGTACTACCGTTGGGAAGACGTGAGTAGAAATGTGACCAGAATATTACTTGTAAAACATTGCCGTGTCCCATCCTTCCCCTTACTCTCCCTCTTCCCCTCCATAGCACCTTTATCTTTCTATATATCGATGTTATGAAAAACCTGCCTTTTTTAGAAAACTAGAGTTCTCGTCACGTATTAATGCCTCATCAGTATAACACTAATAAAATAGTAAGTTTTTTTTGTGTTCTGATTCCTAATAATTTTGTCCCTTACTGAAAAAAATGGGGAATCTCTCAGACTAATCCTCACTTCCCTCTCACAACGCTTCCCGCCACATAATTGCCTGCTGGTGCGGCGTAGAGCTGGACGTAGATGCGATGTGTGTTTGAGTAGAGGTGCTAAGGAAGGAGGTATATGTGAATTGAATTGGTGTTTGGCTGTTAGTAAGGGAGGGGATGTTTATTTCAATGGGTATGTACGGAGGGAGGAGCGTGTAGGCGGAGGTGGTGTGTTGAGGATAGCTTGAGTAACTGATGGTATGGGAGAGAGCAATGGACTTCCCGCAACTTGGTAAACACATACATAACAACACAAAGACTGCTATCACCGCACCTATTCCACTCGCCAGTATTACGTTATTTGTCAAGATATAAAGTAGGAGTCACTGAGGCTGAAAAAAAAGTAAATCCCTTGAAAAATACCTAAAGTACAACAAATCATATAGAAATTAACGAGAAAATTTAATAGTAGTGTAGTAATATTGCACATAGAAAATTATGAAATACAGGAAAGGGGAAAAAATAATCTTAGGGCACAACACAAACTTTCAAGAACGAAAGGGACAAAAAAAATCTCTCTTACGAAGCCAATTTCCAGATTTGATCCACGAGGACGAGACAATTGGTCGTGCCTGTGCCCCCTTCCTCCCTCCCTGCCCCCCCTCCCCCCACCACTACCTGTTCAACGAGGAGAGACTCAGGAGGCAAATAAATCGGTTCCCTTGTGTAGTCTCGCATTGCCTCCGGGCGCCGCGATGTACGAAGGATGCCAGGTCTCCTACAAGCCATCCTCTGAGGGGCGCCACCAAGATAGGACCTCGTACTCTG
>JAXIVD010003322.1:2500-7500 GCA_036785275.1 Cancer borealis
ACACACACACACACACACAGGCGGCGACAACACATATACAGCCTTATTGATCCTGCTTGTTTTTACGTAAGTCAACCTAAGCTCACACGTCTTCCCTTTCCGTCACGCTGCCCAAGGAATCTATAGCACAAAATACTGCGTGAATGTGTTTGGGTGACGTATTGCAACCCTAAGTGGACGTACCGCAGAGCTGGTGTCATGGTGGGAATGAAAGGGTTAATATATGTGCGTGTGGGGAGAGGTAATATGGAGAAAAATAAAACATTGCATAAACGGAAAAATTTATCATAAATGTGTAAAACTGTAAGAGGTAACCACATGACAGGCAGACATATAAACACATACATGCACGCGCACGCACACACACACACACACACACACACACACACACACACACACACACACACACACACACATCCGAGAGAGAGAGAGAGAGAGAGAGAGAGAGAGAGAGAGAGAGAGAGAGAGAGAGAGAGAGAGAGAGAGAGAGAGAGAGAGAGAGACTGACTATTGAATACAGGAATTTCATTATCACTGCACTGAATAGGCAACCTTTTTTCAACTCTTCAATGTGTCAAATGCACACACACACACACACACACACACACACACACACACACACACACACACACACACACACACACACACACACACACATAGACTCTCACACATACATACACACAGTATAACGTGAATGTATAGGTATATGAATTTACGTATGTGTGTGTGTATGTGTGTGTATGTGTGTGTGTGTGTGTGTGTGTGTGTGTGTGTGTGTGTGTGTGTGTGTGTGTACGTACAACCATTCCTGTACATCCAGCAACACATGTACGTACACACAATCTTCTCTCCTTTCATGATGGGAACACCTGTAGGGGATTATACCTAATTAAGGGCACGACCACGTGACACACACCTGGCATGCCTTACCTCACCTTGGCTGCTGCTCCATCATCATTATCACCATCATCATCATTACTATCATTACTACTACTATATTTTTTCATCACCATCATACTATTATCATTACCTCTTCCTCATCATCATCATGAGCATCATTATTATTATTATCTTTATCATCATTATACTATTATTATTACCACCTCCTCCTCCTCCTCCTCCTCCTCCTCCTTCTCCTCCTCCTCCTCCTCCTCCTCATCATCATCATCATCATTAATATCATCATTGCTATCATTACATTTTCTTTCTACAAACATTCCTTCATTTCCATTAAACGGACACTATCTTTTTCTTCTGAACACGAGCAAATCAAATCAAACACAAATGGTATCAAAACAAATAAAAATTATGAGAAAAAGAAATAATTGAAAAAAGATCACACTAAAAAATGTCTTTAGTCGTAAGAAGCGTAATGGAGGAGGAGGAGGAGGAGGAGGAGGAGGAGGAGGAACACATAGGAACACATAGGAAGAACAAACAGCAACAGGCCTACTGGCCCTTACGAGGCTGTTTGTGATAAACTAGACTACACTATCTAATCTGGGATGAAGGATACAGGATAGTAAGGGTGAGGGATTCTCCCACCAGCCACGACTGGCAGGAGAGGAAGGCCAACCATGCAATATAAGTAAAAATAAATAAATAAATGCGTGGAATTAGATTAGACTAGCCTATTACTACTGTCACTAACACTACTACCTGGCAAGCGATGTCAGGCCCCTAGCGACGTCCTTCCGAATCGAGATTTTGTAATTACTGTACATTAGAAGGAACTTGCTCAAAGTTTACTATGTTGACGAATAATGTTTTAGTTGCGGATTGGCTTCTAAGTATTTGTCCAGTCTATTTTTGAATATATTAATTGTTTTACTGTCGACGACATTGGCGGGCAGGGAGTTCCAAACGTTAACGATCCGATTGAAAAAGAAATGTTTGGCTTCGTTTGATGTGAATCTTTTACCAGTAATCTTAAAAGTATGACGTCTTCTTGTTATATTTGATCGATCAAAAGTAATGTAATCTTCTGCATTGATATTATCAAATCCTTTAATTATCTTGAACATTTCAATTAAATCTCCTCTCATCCTTCGTTTTTCGAGGCTGAATAAGTTTAATTCTTTAAGTCTTTCTTCATAAGGTTTATTTTTCAGCCTTGGAATCATTTTCGTTATTCTACGCTGGACTCTTTCCAGTTTATCAATGTCCTTTCTGTAATATGGGGACCAGAACTGTACGCAATATTCAAGATGAGGTCGTACTAGTGAATTATGCAGTTTTAATATGACTTTTTCTGATTTATTTTCGAAAGTACGCCCAATAAAGCCGACCAATCTGTTAGCGGTTTTAACTACCTCTGAGCAATGCTGACTGGGTTTTAAATCGCTTGATATTGTGATTCCTAGATCTTTTTCCTTGTTCACTGCAGAAAGTAGTTTTCCATTCATTTGGTACTGAACGTGATCATTATTTCTTCCGATATGTAGTACCTTACATTTATCAACGTTAAATTTCATTTGCCATTTATTGGCCCAAGACGTTAGTCGATCAAGGTCTGATTGTAAGACTTCTCTGTCACTTGTCGAAGTTACTTTACTGGCAATTTTCGTATCGTCAGCGAATTTTGATATTTTGCATGAGATCCCATCATCTATGTCATTAACATATATCAGAAACAAAATAGGGCCAAGTACTGAACCCTGTGGTACGCCACTTTTTACGTTTAACCATTGAGAGGAGACACCGTTTAAGACTACTCTCTGTTTACGTTCAGAGAGCCAGTCCTGAAGCCAATTGTAGATGCTACCAGAGATACCGTGAGTCTTTAGTTTGTTAAGCAATCGTTGATGGGGAACTTTATCAAAGGCCTTTTGAAAATCCAGATATATGATATCTACTGCTCTGCTTTCATCGTACGTGTCAAAAACATTGTAAAAGAAGTCTAAGTTAGTTAGACATGAACGTTTATTACGGAAACCATGTTGTGAGGGTTTAATTATATCGTTGTCTTCAAGGAATTTCACCATATTGTCACGAATGATTGTCTCCATTAATTTACATACTACTGACGTCAGACTGATTGGCCTATAATTTCCGGGTTGTGACTTGTCTCCCTTTTTGAAGATTGGGGTTACATTAGCACGTTTCCAATCTGATGGAACTTTACCAATCCTTAAGGATTTATTGAATATGATTGCAAGCGGTTTACTGATCTGATGCTTGACCTCTTTCAAGATTTTCGGGGAAATTTTATCTGGTCCAGGGGTTTTATTAGTTTTCATCTTATCGATTTTTTGTTCAACGTCATTTTCTACGATGAGTAAATCATTTAAGAAGTTTTCGGTTCTTCTAGTCTCGAGTGGTTGAAACGATGAACAATCCTCTTCTGTAAATACGGATGCAAAAAAGTTGTTTAGGATTGTAGCCATTTCATTTTCGTCGTTTGTGTGATTTCCTTGTCCTTTAGTAAGTGGACCGATATTACAGGTAAGGGCTTTTTTACTCTTAACAAAACTATAAAATTCTTTAGGATTAGATTTACATGATTCCGCCATATATTCTTCAAGGTTATTCTTGCTGCGCTTTATTAGTCTCTTAGTTTCGCGACGAACTCTGTCAAACTCAACTTTGTCATCTTGGTTTTTAGTTGATATATACTTACCGTACGCGTGTTTTTTGAGAGAGGCTGTTTTTTATCTCATCGTTCCACCATTTTGGTTTATTCTTCCTTGCTGAACGTCTGTAACGATACGGTACACATACTCTAATAGCTTCGTTCAGCTTTGTGGTAAAGGCCTCCCATGACCTATCAATATCTGATTCTGACTCTGACAACAGTTCACTCCAGTCAGTGTCTTCTAGAATTGTCCGCATTCTGGTGAAATTTGCCCTTTGGTAATTTGGTACCCTCTCCTTACTGTCATTTACTTTTATTTCCTTCATTTTCAAGTTGAACGTAATTATCCGATGGTCGCTTGAGCTGAAAACTGGGCCAACATTTACGTTGTTGACTATCTCTTCGCTTGTTGAAAGAATGAGGTCAAGGGTATTTGAGTCGCGCGTCGGTTCATGAACGTGTTGATGTAATTCGCTCTCTAATAAATTCGTGTACAGGTCGTGTCCTGCATGTGATCTTAACGGATTTCCCCATCTCGTTACTGGCAAGTTAAAATCGCCCATAATGATTGTTTCACATTGACTAATTGTTTCGGAGATTGATTCGAAAAGCAAACGGTCAATTTCAGCGGGTCTTCCTGGTGGTCTGTAAATCAATCCAAGTATTTTTCTGCTCGAGTTACTCTTTAATTCGATGAAAACTGTGTCCACTCCGTTGATGGGTTCTGTTTTAAGGGAGATCGGATGGAGCGAGCTGTGAATATATAGGATTACACCACCGCCAATTTTGTTTTCTCTTTCACAGCTAAAAATTGTATAACCGGATAACTGAAATTCTGCAATGTAATCTCTGTTCGACGTGTCTAACCATGATTCTGTGACTCCTATGATATGGTACTGATCCATTGCGGCGAGAGCTTCAAGATCAGTGAATTTATTTCTGATGCTGCGAGCATTTACATAACAAACTTTAATATTCGGATCAGTAGCATCATTAGCATTAGGATCAGTGGTGACGTTAGTAATTGGATCAGCTGTGACATTATTATTAGGCTCAGTGGTGGCATTACACGGAGAAACTATGATGTCTTTGCTGCTCTCGTCCGCTCGGCGTTTTTTGAGGAGGAGGAGGAGGAGGAGGAGGAGGAGGAGGAGGAGGAGGAGGAGGAGGAGGAGGAGGAGGAGGAGGAGGAGGAGGAGGAGGAGGAGGAGGATGACATGGTTGAGCGTGAGAAGAGCCAAGAGAGAGAACAAGGGAAGTACGGGAGGATAGAAGAGAAAAGGAGTACAAAGGAAGAACAGACAGCAACAGTCCTACTGGACCAAACGAGGTTGTCCGTGAGGCTACACTACTATAACATCTTGATAGAGACAAAAAGACAGCAAAGTGGAAGGAGGAGGGGGACTTAAGGACATGACATAGTAAG
>JAXIVD010003322.1:12500-15000 GCA_036785275.1 Cancer borealis
AGAGAGAGAGAGAGAGAGAGAGAGAGAGAGAGAGAGAGAGAGAGAGAGAGAGAGAGACGAGACGAGACGAGTGCATATTCGATAGTTTCTCGGGTAACTTCTACATTTAAGTCTCTCTCTCTCTCTCTCTCTCTCTCTCTCTCTCTCTCTCTCTCTCTCTCTCTCTCTCTCTCTCTCATTAGCAGTACACACACACACACACACACACACACACACACACACACACACACACACACACACACACACACACGTCTTAATTAATCCTAACGCAGGTGATCAAGTTTACTGTATTAACAATAATTACAATATTGTCTTTACGATCGTGTCTTAATTATCAGCCTCCAACACACACACACACACACACACACACACACACACACACACACACACACACACATAACGTTCGTCATGTGTACAGTGAATGGTGGGGGAAGAGGTTGTTTGTAAGTGGATGGAAATTAGGAGGAGGAGGAGGAGGAGGAGGAGGAGGAGGAGGAGGAAGGTAGTGTGGATGGATGTGGTTTCTTCATCCATCCATCCACTCCTCCTCCTCCTCCTCCTCCTCCTCCTCCTCCTTAAACCAACAGCTGGCATGAAATAAAGTAAAATAAAAAAATAAAATAAAATAAAAAGTTCAGAGGCGAAACTAGTGAAGGTGAAGGAATGAATAGAAGGAAGGAAGGAAGGAAGGAAGGAAGGAAGGAAAGAAGGAAGGAAGGAAGGAAGGAAGGAAGATAGGAAGGAAGGAAGGAAAGAATAAAAATGGAAGGATGGAAAGAGGGAAGGAAGGAAGGAAGGAAGGAAGGAAGGAGGGCAGGATGGAGGGAAGGAAGGGAGGACGGAATAAAAGAAGGAAGGATGGAAGGAAGGAAGGAGGAAGGTCGAGGAGAACAATCCATCAGGTCAAAATCAGCAATAAATAACGTAAGTAAGAGAAGAGGAGGAAGAGGAAGGAAGGAATGAAAACCAGGCACGTCTTCTTGTATTGCATCAGCTGACTGGGGGAGGCAGATGCTTACTCACTCACTCACTTACTCACTTACTCATTCATTCACTCACTCACTCATTCACTCACTGACTCACTCACTCATTCATTCACTCATTTATTAATTCACTCACTTATATACTCACTCATGCACTCACTCACTCATGCACTCACTCACTCACTCACTCACTCACTCACTCATTCATTCACTCACGCACTCACTCACTCACTCACTCACTCATGCACTCACTCATTCATTCACTCATTCACTCACTCACTCACTCACGCCTCAACAGCAGGGTACGAATAGCGCCCTAACATTCACTTAGCCTTTTTTTCGGGGGTGGGGTGGGGGGTGGTAATTATGACAAAAAATAAAATATAATAAAATAAAATTTAAACAGTATGAAACAAAATTAAATACAGTAAAATTCATAATATACGCAAATGAATAGATACAAATTAATTTATGGAAAAAGTTATATAAAAATTAGGTTATACAATATTATGTATACTTTAAGTGAACCAGCAAATACAATATACAAAGAAAGGGAGTAAATTAATAAAATAAATAAATAAAAACAGATGTTACGTACAAATATACGAACAAACAGGTGATGTAAACCAATATAATAAACGTAATAGTACTTTTAATTTAATCTTTTTAATGACGAGAGTTTCAATGACAACAAAAAAATACTGTAAAAAATATCAAATACCAAAAAAGCCTTTAGGCAATGTTTTTATATATACTTATTTTTTTATGAAGCCATGATTAAGTTTTTATTTCTTTATCAATTATTTTTTTAGGGAAGAGGTTACATAGTCCTTAGCCAGTCTCCAAAAATTTTTAAAAAAAGAATAAATTAAATAAACAAAATAAAAATTAGTTCATCAACCTAACATCTGAGTCAGTATAGGCTGCTAAAAAGTTTCATAGGCTTATGCTAAACTAAACTAAACTGACCTAACCTGACCTAACATACAAAGCTTCTTTACCCTCAAACACATGAACTGCTCACACGCTCATCATACATATATACGTTTTCATTATTATCATTATTATTGTTATCATTATACATACATACATACATACATACATACATACATACAGGTGTTTGTCGAGAGAGAGAGAGAGAGAGAGAGAGAGAGAGAGAGAGAGAGAGAGAGAGAGAGAGAGAGAGAGAGAGAGAGAGAGAGAGAGAGAGAGAGAGAGACGATCACATGGTAAGTTGAATCGTTACCAGGTTGCATTTACGTACACGCGAGTAAGTCAGTACGTCACTCCTTCCCTTCCAACACGTGCACGTAACCAACACGTGCAGACAACAACCAACACGTGCAGACAACAACCAACACGTGCACGTAACCAACACGTGCAAATAACAACCAACACGTGCACGCAACCAACACGTGCAGACAACAACCAACACGTGCACGTAACCAACACGTGCAGACAACAACCAACACGTACAGGTAACCAACACGTGCAGACAACAACCAACACGTGCACGT
>JAXIVD010003322.1:26281-31281 GCA_036785275.1 Cancer borealis
TTCCGTCTGTCTGTCTCTCTCTCTCTCTCTCTCTCTTCTCTCTCTCTCTCTCTCCTCTCTCTCTCTCTCTCTCTCTCTCTCTCTCTCTCTCTCTCTCTCTCTCTCTCTTCCTTTCATTCAAACACACACACACACACACACACACACACACACACACACACACACACACACACACACACACACACACACACACACACACACACATCGACACCCATGGTAGGCGGCCTCCTACCCGCTTTTGGTTGAGGTAATACTGTCCTTTCCATAAATCTGTTTCGACCAAAATTTTCAATGAAGCACTTGGTAATTTGCTCAACTGACCTCAGCTGACCTCGTGAAGTTCAAAGTTTCATCATGCTGTGACTGATTGGAGTCCAGTGTGACGCGTGGGTCTGCAGGAGACGGACGACGGATAAACTATAAAAAAAAAAAAAATTGTGACGGATGCAGGGTGACGGAGAGGAAGTGGATGCGGAATAATCATTTGGAGAAAAAAGTGTTGCTGAATGACATCGACGCCGTAAAGGGAAATGAAGGGAAGTGGGGCTCACATCTCCTTCAGTATGGTTTCCTTTTCTGTCAATTTTTCCTATAACTTTTTCTTCATCCTTCCCTTCACTCTCTTTGCCACAGGATTCCTTTAATTAACATGATTTCATACGTCTTCTTATCCTTTCACTTGTGTATTTTATATTTTCGATCTCATTGTTTCAACTGTACATCTGAGGGTTCTTGTGGAGAGGTGTGTGGCAGTCTGTAGCTTCCACCTTCCCTTCAGAAACATACGTGTCGCTTTTTCCTTCTTCACATACAAACTCTTCCTAAAGCCTTGCTCGCCCCCTCACCTCGACTTCGCTCCTTAATTCATCAAACTGAAAAATAAGCCACGTTCTGACGCCAGATTCTCACACTTTTCGCTCTTCAGGTGCAGTTTGAAGCCTTTGAGTGACGGTCACACTGCTCTTCATGTAGTGGTGTGTGTGTGTGTGTGTGTGTGTGTGTGTGTGTGTGTGTGTGTGTGTGTGTGTGTGTGTGTGTGTGTGTGTGTGTGTGTGTGTGTGTGTGTGTGTGTGTGTGTGTGTGTGTGTGTGTGTGTCTGTGTGTGTGTGTGTGTGTGTGTGTGTGTGTGTGCCTATTTTAATATTTCAGCAGTCCCATATTTTGCTTTTAGCGCTTATCATTTATTTTCCATATGATGGGTGATTGGTGACAGGAATTCATAAAATAAAATCGAATCTATAATTTCAGAATAACGCAGGAAAATGTGATGATTCTGTTCACGTCAAACCAGATGCGAGAGGCTTAGCCTATATTCGTATTCCATCATCATTACCTTCATAATTATCATCCTCATCATCATCATCATTATCATCATCTAGTAATAGCTTTATTACTACTACTACTACTACTACTACTACTACTACTACTACTATTACTACTATTACTACTACTACTACTACAACAACAACAACTACTACTACTACTACTACTACTACTACTACTACTACTACTACTACTACTACTACTACTACTACTACTACTACTACTACTACTACTACTATTAAAGATAATAAGAATATGAATAAGAATGATAGTAATGATAATAATAATAACAATAATAATGATGATAATAATAATAATAATAATAATAATAATAATAATAATAATAATAATAATGATAATAATGATAATAATAATGTTAGTAATAACGATAACAATAATGATAATATAAAGGATATTAAGAATTATAAAACAATCCCAAAACATATTCATCAAAGCCAACCTTCACGCATGACATTGAAAAAAAAAAATCTGTTTGCATATACGTGAGAAAAGGAAAAGTTTTGTGCTAAATGAAGATTGTTCTTTTCCCCTCTGGTGCAGGGGGTGTGGCCGCTGTGGAGGGTCGGCGGGGGAGGCAAGCGTGACCCCAAACATGGAAAAAACAACTATGAAACTCTGGCCAACTGTTGTCACAAAATTTTCGCGCGTCTGCTTCACTTGTTTCCATCTCTTTCCACCATTTTTGTATATATGTGTGTGTATATGTTTGTATATTTTTATTTATCCACGCTCTTTTAGGATAGGGCATGAAATATCTGTAAGTATTTTTTGTATTTATTCGCTGTTTGTGTAATTCAGTATTGTGTGTGAGTGATTGAAGAGCGAAAGACTGTTGAACTCTTGTCAGTTACTTTTTATTATATTTCATTGTATTTGTTATAATGTCTACAGATAAAGAAACACTTCCCTTGACAACATGAGTGAAGTTATCACTCTTTTTGCAGCTCCCTTCTATCTGGTGAGCTTGACTGGACCACTGGAGAAGGCTTTAAAATTTTTCTGTTCGCGTTCACATATTTAAAGAGGAAAGTGTAGGCGGGTCCTGCAAAATAAAGTATTTGCTCGAGGAGTGTGAAAACTAATATTTTATTTCTTTTGTTGATACTTTTTGACTCAACGGTGCGAGTGTTAATCCAGGGGTCTGAGAGAGAGAGAGAGAGAGAGAGAGAGAGAGAGAGAGAGAGAGAGAGAGAGAGAGAGAGAGAGAGAGAGAGAGAGAGAGAGAGAGAGAGAGAAAAAAAGAAAAAAAAGAAAGAGAGAGAGAGAGAGAGAGAGAGAGAGAGAGAGAGAGAGAGAGAGAGAGAGAGAGAGAGAGAGAGAGAGAGAGAGAGAGAGAGAGAGAGAGAGAGAGAGACCGGATTCCGTCTTAAACACTTTGTAGTTTATTCACCAGTTAAAAAATAACAGACGAAATTATTTCACCATTGCACCGCGCACATGTTGTCTCTTTCTCTGGATTGCGTTAAAAAAAAATGATGAAAAATAAATCCATCCCCTCGAGGGTGCCCCAAATCACCAGACAAGGGGAGGAAGCGAGAGAGTGTGAGGGGAGGTGTGAAGGACTGACTTCTTTCCCTCACTTGACCCCAAAGATTTTGACCTCTTGAATTTATTTTTTCCAGCCATTCGTCATTCTCCAAAGTTCTATTCTTCTGGCTTATTCACTCAATTTATGCAGTAAAAAGGGAAAAGTTTGCCTTGCGCTGTGTGAGTTAGTTTAAGGTGTTTGCTGTGGCTCTCGCCCTCCTCGTGTCGCTCCAGGCCACCGCTGGCGATCTCTGCAAACAAGGATCTTCTCTAGGTCTCTTGTCTCCCTTGTCTCCCACTCTCCCCCTCTCTCTCTCTCTTCCTTTCTGCCACTTGGCGCCCCTTGCTGCCACTCACAGTCCCTCCTTCCTCCCCTTCTTCCCCTCCCTCCCTTGTGCCCTTCACCTCACCACGCGTCATTCCTAGCCCCTCCACACAGTTTGCCAGGTCTGCTCCTTCATCGCTTCTCAGTATTCACGGTATTAAGGATCCTCAGGTAGTATTGTGGACCGTTTCATTTTCCTTTATTTCGGAAATATCTGTCTCTAAAAGTAAACTAAGAAAGGAAATGTAAATACGAACATTGCATAAAGTTCTGGAAATGGCTAATACCTGCTCATTTTCATTTTCTTTCCATACACACAAAAAACGAAAATGCTAAGACTACTCCGATAAATAATTTACAAAATTTAGACATTGAACTGTAGAGACAAAGATATTTTAGATTATTATTTTTAAACGGACGCCATACATTACAATTAATGGGTAAACAGTGATGGGAACATATAGCACCGGGGTGAGTGATGAGAGACAGAGAGAAAATTCATCATGTCAGAACCTGTGCCGCGTGTGAGGGTGAGAGGTGATTGCTGGAGGTGCTGCGTGGCCGGAATCCCTTGTGGACCTTCGATTCAATTTTAGTAACCTCTGCAGCGCCACACTCTGGGGAACAAGTGTAAATGTGAGAGAAGGGGGTTCGAATATACTACCGCTGCTGAATAGACAAGGAACCCGAGGAAGAGGTGATGAAAGAGGTAGGAGGTAGTAGTAGTAGTAGTAGTAGTATTTGAAGAGAGAGTACTAGTAGTAGTAGTAGTAGTAGTAGTAGTAGTAGTAGTAGTAGTAGGAGTAGTAGTAGTAAAATGAGCAGCAGTAGTTGTAGTAGCAGTAGTAGGCAACTATATAGGCAGGTGGTCGGCATGTACAGACAGACATTCCTGAAGGGCTCTACAGGCCTATTGTTCCTGTGGGCAGCAGACCGCAGCGAAGAGCGATGCTGCTTCTTGATTACCCACCTCAGTAAGATTAAAACAGCCGGAGGGGAAAGTTAAAGGAATTAACAACTAAAAAAACTTTCTACTATTTTAATGGTTCGCGTGGAGAGCATAAAGGCCACTCTTAATGAGACCTGATTTTGCGGAGTGTTATATTTGTTGCAGGACGGGAATCAAAAGTGTTTGGTTGGAAATGTCTTCTGTATTTATGTTGACACTGGCCTGCAGTAAATGGTGGTGCAATGAACTACATCACACCCTTATTAACTTGACACAGTAGATAAGAACGATGGATTGGCTGCCCTCCGCCCCACCCACGCCGCTCACCAGCCTCACGTAAACGCACACTTGAGCGAGTTCACCACAGTGCCATTCACCATCTTAATTGATCTGCTGATGCTGCTTAGAAAGCTACACATATTTTTTTATTACTCCGCAAATTAATGAAAATACTATAAAATCGAAGTTTGCCTTTCATCATCAAAATGCACTGCCGTGGGAAATAGCATTTGAAATCTGCACATTTAGGTCGCTGTCATTCCCTCGCAATATCGGGGAAGCCACCGGAATCTCGAAATGTTGATAGTAACAATAGCCCGCCATCGCCGAGCAGCCCCCCCCCCCCCCCCCTAAACACGCTCTCCTCGGCACACTCAAATTGCAGTTGTCTATCTCTTCCAGGCGTCCTCGGGAAGGATAACACACCTGTTACCATTCCCGGCTGACTTTTGGGAACATCACTTGAACGCGCGACGGGTTAGGAATATTCCAACTGTGTTGATTTTGGGTCTGCGAGTGTTGGCTGGAATGGAATTGCAGCTCGTGTGGTGACTGAAGCAGAACTACAGTGGATGT
>JAXIVD010003322.1:38781-41281 GCA_036785275.1 Cancer borealis
ATGGGGTTAAGGTGAAAGTCAAGGGAATATCAAATGCGCGGCTGTTCGTGGGGTGTCAGATTCCGAAGTATGTGGTCCTGGCATTTGTGTGAATTATTGAGGCGCCGGGCAAAGCTAAAACACACTTCACCTAAAATTTCTCAGAAGTTACTGTCAACGGTTGCAGGAGGGATAGGAGGGAAGAGAACCAGTAGATGTGGAGGTAAGGTGATAAATGCTGAGGTTCAGAAATATGTAATATCAGCAGCGAGGAGAAAAGTGCACACAAGAAAGGCGCGTAGACCATGAAAGAAGAAAACCTTATGAAATATGTACATAAATACATGATTATCTCAATGCTGTATGGAAGATACTGAATATAATGGGTACGTTGAAATAGGAAAGAGGGAAAAGGACTAAAGCGTCGGATACAAAGAAAAGGGAAGGCGTGACGGCATAAAGTTAGGTGGCGGTGACCAAGGTAAAGGCAAGGTCTGTCTATACCACGAGTACACATCCGCTTCAACGCATGGAGGAATAGGTTAATAGTTTTGCGCTCACCTTTGAGATTTCGAAACAGTGAATTGTGCGCTTCTCCCAAAACTTTTTGATTCAGACGTACTGCAACTAGGTAAGTGGTAGCGTGGCACGAATGACATTCACGGTGAAGCAGCATTGAGAGCTTGAGTTTCACTTGGGCTCGTTCTGATGTTGGGATGAGAAAGTAATCGGCTGTCGCGCCCGGCACCAGATTGACTGCACACACCCTTGCCGCTGCTGCGTTGGAAGGAAGGAAATGAGTGGTGGATAGCAAGTGTATACATATATTTATTTTGCTCGGATAATTATAGTGTCTTTTAGCGTAGGTGTGTGAGGCAGACACTGCAGTGTTAAGTTGTCCACGGTGTAAGAGACTTTATTAACTTGTATGAGACTGCACTTTTAGGAGATTTGAATCTGGATGAGAGAAAATGCAGTTTGCATAATAAGTCCGAAGAATAGAGTGCTAGATTATGTTAAAGCATGTAGTTTCATCTCAATTATTGTATTATTCCAGTTATTTCTGTTGGTCATTAGAATTAATACATATTGAAAAAATATAAATATAATTGTAGGCTCAACACTTTGCTCATTTCTTGTGTACTCTTATTATGCACCGACTGAATATAGTTTTTCTCAGAATGTGAGGCCCAAGCCAGCACGTAGCCACCTCGTCCACACGCTCCAGTTTATTAGTGTTCGTGGTTGACTGTGGGAGGCAAGTACAGTTGTGTGAGAGGCAAAGTTTCAAGTGTGGTGTTCTTGTTTGTTCAAGGACGCAGGACCATAGCGATGAAGCTTAACTTAAGAGACTGGCAGTGTTTTGCAAGTGTAGCTGTACTCTGGTTACCTTCTCTTGGCCGTAGAAACTTGAATACGGCAGATAGATGTTTAGAGCAACAGCGTTTTGCTGTAACAGACGAGGAAGGTTTTTAAGAGTTGCGTTCGGACACACTGGAAGCGCTTTTTCGAACATAACTAAAAACTCCACACAAAGGTCAAGTCAGGAGCGGCCCACACATTACATGTGTTTAGCGTCGACAGAACAGCTAACTGCATATTTCTGCCGGTAAATAGTGAACGTTATTGTTGCTAAATGCATCGCTAACGACGTGGCTAAGGTGAAATAAAGGGGACATGTGAAAAGCGCGGGAATTACGAGGAAGAAGGGAAACTGTAATGAAAATGCGAGAGCAGAGAATGGCAGGTTGTGAATGTGAGGACGTGTGTGAAATGTTATATTTAGTTTTCCACGTTATTTTCTACATTGCTTTCTCACTTTTCCAACCCAGACACGGAGACCCCCAAGCGTGTAGCGCAACACGAACTGGCTTACCACCACCACTGCTTTATTGACGACTACTGATTCCACGGAGGAAAAAGATGACCTGCAACCTGCCTGTGTCACTCAGTCAACCTCACCAGCCACCCTCCAGGTTAGATAACAATGCCACACCTCAACCATCCTTGGATCTTATCTCCTTTGGGCTTCTCTTCCAACCCCATGCACCACCTACCACTGCTTACACCCACAGGTATGGAGGCAGTAATGTGGAATCTGCTTGTCTGTACAATTTTCTGCATTGTGACTCGTTTTCAACATCGGTTTTGTTATTCTTATTTTTTTTCGGCTATTGCAACGTTACCTGAATTTTTATTTGTTGAAATATTTTTATAATGGTCATGTAAAAAGGAAAAAAAATAACAACTAGATATAGCAGCATCAGTTGTATTGGTAGTAGTAGCAAAGATAGCATCATTAGTAGTAGTAATAGTAGTAGTAGTAGTAGTGATAGTAGTAGTGAAAATAATCGTATTAGTGAAACTATTGAGAGTACAAGAACGAAATGTGATTCTACTTCTGTGTTATTTCAAACTCATTATTATCCACCTTGAAGTACCGTCTTTCTGGAAGCAGGAGTGTCTGAGGAGAATCCATAATTTCATCTACTTAAGCATACTTTTATTCAGTCCCCACTAC